>PVKP010009547.1:11173-67994 GCA_004027715.1 Plecturocebus donacophilus
ACGGTGGCTCATGCCTGTAATCCCAGCACTTTGAGAAGCAGAGGCAGGCGGATCACGAAGTCAAGAGATTGAGACCATCCTGGCCAACATGGTGAAACCCCGTCTCTACTAAAAAAAATACAAAAATTAGCTGGTCGTGGTGGCGTGTGCCCGCAGTCCCAGCTACTCGCGAGGCTCAGGCAGAAGAACTGCTTGAACCCAGGAGGCGGAGGTTGCAGTGGGCGGAGATCGCGCCACTGCACTCCAGCCTGGTGCCTGGCGACAAAGCAAAACTGCTTCAAAAAAAAAAAAGACTGGGCGTGGTGGCTCAGGCCTGTAACCCTCGCACTTTGGGAGGCTGAGGTGGGTGGATTACGAGGTAGAGATCGAGATCATTCTAGCGAACATGGTGAAACTCCCTCTCTACTAAAAATACAAAAATTAGCTGGGTTTGGTGGTGCGTGCCTGTAGTCCCAGCTACTCGGGAGGCTAAGGAAGGACAATCTGCCTCGGGATTCTCCCGCTCAGCCTCTCAAGTAGCTGGAGGCTGAGGCAGGAGAATCCCGGAGGCAGAGGTTGCAGTGAGCTAAGATGACGCCACTGCACTCTAGCCTGGAAAGAGAGTCAGACTCCGTCTCAAAAAAACAAAACAAAACAAAAAAACGGCAGTTGTAGTAGTGCTAGCATTAATAATAAGTTTAAAAAAAAAAATCCTACTGTAAAATTATGAAGTGCTTTAACATGGTATAATATAATATTACTGTATGGTAACTATAATGTCTTTTTTTTTTTTTGAGATAGGGTCTTACTCTGTCACTCAGGCTGGAGTGCAGCAGTGCAATCACAGCTCACTACAACTTCTGCCTTCCAGGATCAAATATCTTCCCACCATAGCCTCCCAAGTAGCTGGGATCACAGGCATACAACACCAAACCCAGCTATTTGTATTTTTGGTAGAGATGGGGTTTCACCAAGTTGCCCAGGTTGGTCTTGCACTCCTGAGGTCAAGTGACCTGCTGCCTCAGATTCCCAAAGTGCTGGGATTACAGGTGTGATCCACGGCACCTGGCCAATATCTTTTAACTGCTCCAAGTATATTTGTGAAATAAGTATTTGTGGGTGGTAAAGAGAGGGAGGTGATGAAGAAAGCAAGTCTTGTTCAACCTAGATGAAATTCTGTTACTGCTTTCATCAAATTTCAAATTAAACAATAAAGATTACTGGCAAAACAAAAATATATTTGTAAAGATTTAAGCTCAAATAAAGTAAAAAAATTGGGGCAAAAAAGTTCAGTTTTACCAACATTGCCTAAAGCATCACCATTAAATTTATAATGGCAGAGCTTAAGAGTCTTCATTACCTGTTGAATGGCATGCAATATGTCAATATCTATTTCATTTAAAGACTTCACTCTCTTTAAAAGACAAGATCTCATTCTATTGCCCAGGCTGGAGTGCAGTAGCCTGATTATAGCTCACTGCAGCCTCAAACTCCTGGGCTTAGTCATCCTCCCACCTCAGTCTCCCTAGCAATTGAGACTACATGTGTGAGTCACCACACCAAGCCAATTTTAAAAAACTTTTTGCAGAGGCGAGGTCTCACTACTATCCAGTCTAGTCTCAAATTCCTGACTTCAGGTTATCTTCCCTCCTTGGCCTCCCAAAGCACTAGGATTACAGGTGTGAGCCACCGCACCAGGCCTTAGACCTCTCTTTAAGAACCTATTTCAGTGAGAATTAACCCTATATTTGGGAATTTGTCATATTATTTGTTCTACATTGCTTCAATTGGACTTATTCGATTGAATAAGTTCAATTCCCTTATTGAATATTACTGGACTTTAGTTATTACACTATACAACTCCCACTCCTTCCATCTTTATTATATACCTTTCCCTCATTTACCACTTTGAAAAAAAGATAACACAACAGAGTCAATTCTAAATGAACTGTCAGAAACTTATACAGCCAGGTACGGTGGCTCACGCCTATAATCCCAGCACTTTGGGAGGCTGAGGCATGCAGATCACCTGAGGTCGGGAATTGGAGATCACCCTGAGCAACATGGAGAAACCCTGTCTCTACTAAAAATACAAAATTAGCAGGGCATGGTGGCCCATGCCTGTAATCTCAGCTACTTGGGAGGCTAAGGTAGGAGAATCGCTTGAACCCAGGAGGCTGAGGTTGCAGTGAGCCAAGATCGCACCACTTAACTCCAGCCTGGGCAACAAGAGCAAAATTCTGTCTCAAAAGAAAACAAACTTGTACAAAACTTCCTGTATATTTACAAAGATATTTATTACATGCTCATTTATAATAATGATAAATTAAAAACAACCTAAGACTCTATAAACAGAAAAACAAGTAAATTATATATAAACACTTTTTTTAAAAGCTTAAAGAAAATACAACAAAATAATAAGAGAGGTTATCTCTGCATAGTGATTATTTTCTTATGTGTAGTTTCCATTATCTTCCAAATTTCCTAACATGAGTAACTGTTAAGTTTGATAAGCAAAAAATTGTATATTTTGTAGATTCTTAGGTTGTTTTTAATTTTTTTTTAATTATGAAAAGCTTTTGTCGAAATAACCCTTTAAAAGGAGTGTAACTTGGGCTGGGCACAGTGGCTCACGCCTGTAATCCCAGCACTTTGGGAGGCTGAGGCGGGCAGATCACAAGGTCAAGAGATCGAGACCATCCTGGCCAACATAGTGAAACCCCGTCTCTATTAAAAATACAAAAATTAGCTGGACGTGGTGGCGTGTGCCTGCAGTCCCAGCTACTCGGGAGGCTGAGGCAGGAGAATTGCTTGAATCCAGGAGACGGAGGTTGCGGTGAGCCAAGACTGCACCATTGTACTCCAGTCTGGGTAATAAGAGCGAAACTCCATCTAAAAAAAGAGTGTAATTTCTCAAGAATTATGTTGCAAACAAAAATACTTACCTTTATATCAAAAGGTGATTTCTTCTTGATGTGAGGAGCCCAGTATTTACATGCTAACTGCAAAAGTAAACAGTATAAACAGTAAGTCACAGACTCATGCCATTGTAGAGCTAGAAGACAGATCATTTAGTGATAAGCTGTTTCTTAACAAGGCAGTACTGGGCACTGGGAGACAGAGTAAATCTGAAGAGACTATACAGACATACAGGCCAGTTGGCATCCTTGACCCCCAAACCACTAAATGCCAGTAGTGCTTTGCACAACATGCCACTGTGATTTAAACAAACAAAAAAATCATCTCCAACCACCCCTAGGGAAACAACAAAGCCCAGTTAATAACCACAAAGTCAAACATCTTCAGCAAAGCGATAAGGAAACCCTAACCTAGAAAAAATGAATGATCTGCCTGTGATTACAGTTAGATAATAGTTGAACAAGTATTACAAGTGATATTCAAAATCTTCATGAATACTTTCTAAATTAATATGCCTCTAAATGATTAGTTCACACCCATAACAAAACCTAAAAGAACCAAATTGTAGTCTATCAGCTAGTTATTACAGAGAATATGAGTTGGTATATTTCAGCAGACTAGCTTTACCTGTAAATTGTGAAATTTAAACAAATATATCTATTTTCTGTACATATTTAAAGAAATAGCATAGTCTTATTCACAAAGTTTTGTTTAAAAACCTAATTATAATTTCTTTAAAAATAGATCACGACACTGCACTCCAGCCTGGGAGACAGAGGGAGACTCCGTCTCAAAAAAAAAAAATAAAATAAATAGAAAACTGGCAAGCACGAAGACTCAATATATTTGTAAAAAGGTAGGACAGGTGAGGTGGCTCACACCTGTAATCCCAGCACTTTGGGAAGCCAAGGCAGGTGCATCACCTGAGATCGGGAGTTGGAGACGAGACTGACCAACATGGAAAAAACCCCATCTCTACTAAAAATACAAAATTGGCCAGGCATGGTGCCACATGCCTGTAATCCCAGCTACTTGGGAGGCTGAGGCAGGAGAATCACTTGAACCTGGGAGGCAGAGGTTCAGTGAGCCAAGATTGCACCATTGCACTCCACCTAGACAACAAGAGATAAAAATCTCAAAAAAAAAAAAAAAAGGTGACTACTCTGCAGTGGCTGGCATATCAGAAGCACCCACGAAGTCTGATGGATAAATGGATGGACAAATGAAGTAAAATCTGAAATGTTACTTCTGTGAAGCTGTCCTCAACACTACCTGATGGTGACAACTGCTTTCTCCTTCTCTTCATTTTGTGTGTAACTTAATAATCTTACCTTTCTGTATTATAAATATTTGATTGCTTATCTATCTTTCCTTCTCACTTAATTGGAACACTTAAGAGATGGGACCTGTTTTCTTTGCTTTTATAGCTCAACAACGAACACAGACAACACACTTAAAAAGTCTCCCAAGCAGTTAAGACACTGGCCCTGAGGAATAGTCTCTAAAAACATTATAGTAACTTCCTACTTAAATGACACCTTCTGGCTGGGCATGGTGGCTCACACCTGTAATCCTAGCACTTTGGGAGACCAAGGCGGGCAGATCACCTGAGGTCAAGAATTTGAGACCAGCTTGGCCAACATGGTGAAACTCCATCTCTACTAAGAACACAAAAATTAGCCAGGCGTGGTTGCGGGCGCCTGTAGTCCCAGCTACTCGGTAGGCTGAGGCAGGAGAATTGCTTGAACCCAGGAGATGGAGGTTGCAATGAGCCAAGATTGCAACACTGCAGCCTGGGAGACAGAGCGAGACCCTGTCTCATTAAAAAAAAAAAAATAGCAAACATTTATTAAGCATCTATCATGTCTCTTATCTGAGTTTCTCCTTTCCCTTGGGGTCTAATGTATAATGTCTCAAATATCAGGATCTCGCAGTATATATATATACTGCCCTCCCTCAAACTCTCTAGTCTCATGTAAAATAAAAACTTTCCATTCCCCACTTAGTACAGCTATGACACTATAAACTTTTAAAGTAAACCTTGCTAAAAGACAAAAAGGAAATAAAAATGTAATGGTATAAAAAACTGATGCCACCAAGTTTAGATCTCTAATCTTCTTAAAACTAAATTTTAACCTCTCAATCTCACTCATTCAATAAATAATTTAAAAAGTACCTTCTCTGGCTAGGTATGCAAGATGCTGAGAAATTAAATTAAAAAGAAAAAAGGAGAAGAAAACACCTAAGCCCAAGATGTCCTCTCTACCTAGAAAACCAATTCCCCCATTGTCCTCTCTAAATTTCAAAGTCCATCTCAAATGATACTTTCTCAATGAGAAAATTCTTCTTGGAAATTCTTTCCTTCAACAAAGTAATGATTTTATGCTCTTTTCTCAAAGCACTTCCCTCATACCCCAATCTGGCATTTCTCACATTAAACTATGGTGAGTTCTTTTAAGTCTCTTAAAGTCTCCTTCCATAGACTGTGAACTCCTTGAAGGCAAAGATTACCTTTCTTTGCAGCCAAAAGAGCCTAAACAGTTTCTGGCAAATATTAGACATTAATATTTGTTCTCATGGCCCAAGATTGCTGAGAACCTTCCTTTCTCCCACTACATCTGAATGATCTGGCATATGTGTTCATTTGACAAATACTCATCACACAACGTGCCTAGTACAATACTAGGTGCTGGGAGTACATGGGGAATAAAACAGACATGTTCTCACAATCTAACGCAGGACACAATCAATGTCATATGTTTACAAACAATGTGCTCTAGGATATCTCACTCAGTCCTATGGTGTTAAATATCATCTACAGTCAGTAACTCCCAAATTTATATTCAAGGCCAGATCTCACCCATGTGCTCTAGACTCACACATTCAACTGCCTTCTCAACGTTTCCAACTGAATACCTACTAGGTATCTTACACTTTACATGGCCAAAAGAGAAATCTTGATATTACCCAAAGAACTATCTCTCCTAGTCTTCCCAATCTTAGTAACGTCCAAACTATTCACGCAATTGTTCAAACTATTCTCAATTTGTCTCCTTCCTCCACCCCTACACAAGCAATCATCAAGTTCTATTGCTTCTAGCTTCAGAATATATTCAGTATATGTCATTCTCTAATAGTAGAGGACACTACTATCTCTTACCTGAACTAACTGGTATCCCTGTTACAACTTCTGCTCCCTCATTTCCATCCACTTTCCACACTTTAGCTACAGTGATCTTTCTAAAATATTATTCACCAGATTGCAAAAAATTCAAACTTCTTCAGATTCCCAAACTGCATACAATCTGGTCCCCACATGTTCTGTCCTCCTTTCATATCATTCTTAGATTCTAGCTACCCTGGCCTTCGTGTGTGTGTGTGAGATGGAGTTTTGCTCTTGTTGCCCAGGCTGGCATGCAATGGCACGAACACAACTCACTGCAACCTCTGCCTCCCGAGTTCAAGCAATTCTCCTACCTCAGCCTCCCGGGTAGCTAGGATTACAGGCATGCACCACCATACCTGGCTAATTTTGTATTTTTAGTAGAGACGGAGTTTCTCCATGTTGGTCAGGCTGGTGTCCAACTCCCGACCTCATGGGACCCACATGCCTTGGCCTCCCAAAGTGCTGGGATTACAGGCATGAGCCACCGCATCCAGCTAAAGATTTTAAGGACAGACAGCCATAATGTAGTCCCCGTAGTCCCAGTGCATGCCTGCAGTCCCAGCTATAAGGGAGGCTGAAATGGAAGGATCACTCGAGCCCAAAAGTGGGAGACCAGCCTGGGCAACATAGTGAGACCCTATCTTGAAAGAAAAAAAAGAAGAAAAGAAAGGAAAGAAGAGATTTTAAGAAGGCAAGTGACATGATGAGATTTGCACTTGTATGAAATCACTTGGAAAGCAACATGAAGAATGAGCTAGAGGGGAGAAAAAGGAAAGACAGTGTGACAGATTAGGATACCTCGGTGCAGGCGGAAAACAATGGCAACACGGCTTAGGGTGACAAAGATGCAGAACACTCTACGGATTCAAAAGATATTCAGAATGTAGAAATGTAGGGGTTAAAGGAAAGGGAGGGTTCAAAATTGCTCCTTGGGTTCTGCCTTCGCAAATCTGCTGAGACAAGGAATAAAGAATAAAAAAGCAGGTGGGCATGATAACTTCTACGTTGAACTACTTACACTCTTACACAACTCTCAAATAAGAATAAGGAATGTTGCTGACAACCACAGTACTGTGTTTCCCTACCCAAAGCCAACTGTGGCTCACAATGCAACATAGTAAACAGATTCTAAAGGAACGCTCTCAAACTACAGAATCACTCTCTACTTAGATGGATCTATTTGGAGGTGTCCTGTCAGTTTCTCATCACTGCTCAAAAACCCAGGACACTCTACGGACCAGGAAAAACCCTATTCCTACTTCATGAGTGAGTCCAGCATCACTCTACTGCGAAGCCTACTTGCCAGTCTCAGATGAACTGGGTTGTTTCCCTCTCTCTGAATCCACTGCTCCTGAGACAAACTCCAATACAGCCAAAGTCACATAGGTTTCTTTTTATATGTCTGTCCTCCTTGAGCAATGGAGTTCAGGGCAGGGCAGCCTCTTTCACCACGGTATGCCCAGCACTTAGCATTAGTGGTCAGCACAAAACTAATACTCAGTAAAAAGACTTGTGTGAATGAATTAACAAACGAATGCCTCCACGGAGGTCCTAGTCCCGGAAAAAAAAAAAAAAACACCACCAGGCCTCGGGGCCACGAAGTCCTTACCCACTCACACACACCACACTCGCCCCAGCTCACCTGGGTCACGAACTCCGCGTTGATCTGGGACACCGTAGGGGCCACGATCTTCTTGGGCTGCGCAGGGGCTGCCATGGCAACACTCTCCCCTCCACTCCAGTGGAAACGAAAGGACAGCCCCAAGCAGCCGCAAGTCTGGTCCACCTCCCCTAAGCAAGTACCGCGGCGCCTAACTCCGCGTTGCACGGACGCTCCGGACCGGATATCCTCAGCCTTCAAAGTCCCCTACGGAACCCGTACAACAGCCCAAGCGTTCCCCTGGAAGCGGAATGGCGTGTAGCAGGAAGTTCATGCAGTCGTTGGAGCTGAGCTAGAGAGCCAAAGGCTTTGACCTCCTCCATACGCGCTCTCTAGCGGGCGGCAGACAGAAGACACTGTGCCGGCCGGATTAGAATGGCAGGGAGGGGCCCGGTGGATGGTGTTGGGTCGGGTTTCCCGTGGTTAGTGAGGAGTGGAGTGTGGGGTGAATGGGGATTTGGTTTTTTTTCAACCCTACAGAAAAAAAAAAGGGCCTGGTGCTGTGGCTCACGCCTGTAATCCCAACAGTTTGGGAGGCCGAGGCGGGTGGATCACGAGGTCGGCAGAGCGATACCATACTGGCTAACATACTGAAGCCCTCGTCTTTACTAAAAATGCAAAAATTAGCTGAGTGTCCTGGCGCGCGCCTGTAGTTCCAGCTACTAGAGAGGCCGAGGGAGGAGAATCGCTTGAACCCGGGAGGCGGAGGTTGCAGTGAGCCGAGATCATGCCGTTGCACTCCAGCCCAGACAAAAAAACAACAGCAACAAAAAAACCGAAACTCCATCCCCGCCCCTAAAAACAAAAACAAAACCAGCCTGGGAATACGCGCTGGGTTTTAACTGCCTTTAACAGTAATGGAGGTAAAAATTGACATAAAACAACCCAGCCGGCGCGGTGGCTCATACCTGTAATCCCAGCATTTTGGGAGGACGACTCATGCGTTCGAGACCAGCCTGGCTAACACCATGAAACCTCGTCTCTATTAAAAATACAAAAAAATTAGCAGGGCATGGTGGCGGGTGCCTGTAGTCCCAGCTACTGGGGAGGCTGAGGCAGGAGAATCGCTTGAAGCCAAGAGGCGGAGGTTGCAGCTTGAAGCCAGGAGCCAGAGGTTTCAGTGAGACGAATTCGCGCCACTGTACTCCAGTCTGTGCGACAGAGCGGAATTTTATATACATGAAATAATACAGTGCCTGCCTTCTTTCACTCAACAAAATGATTTTGAGATGCATTCATGTTGTTTCAAGTATCAGTAGTTCATTCCCTTTTTATTGCTTAATATTCATTCCATTTTACTGATATACCAGTTTGATAAACTATTCATCTGCTGATAGACATTTGAGTTGTTCCAGGTTCTTGGTTATTACAAATAAAGCTGCTATGAGAATTTGTGTGTAAGTCTTTATGTGGACATGTACTTCCTTTTCTCTTAAGCAAATACCTAGGAATGAAATGTTTGGGTTACATGATAGGTGTATGTTTAAGCTTTTAGAAACTGCCATCTTTCTAAAGTAGTTGTACTATTTTACATTTACATCAGGAGCATATAATTCTAGTTTCTTCTCCACCTCACCAGCACTTAATATGGACAATCTTTTTTTTTTTTTTTAACTTTTAAGTTCAGGGGTACATGTGCAGGTTTGTTACACAGGTAAAGGTGTGTCATAGGGGTTCATTGTACAGATTATTTCATCACTTAAGTATGAAGCCTAGTATACATTAGTTATTTTTTCTTATCCTCTCCTTCCACCCATCTTCCACCCTCTGGTTGGCACCACCGTGTGTTGTTCTCTGTGTGAATATGGACAATCTTTTTAATTGTAGTCATTATTTATTTATTTTGAGATAGAGTTTCACTCTGCTGCCCAGGCTGGAGTGCAGTGATACGATCCTGGCTCACTGCAACCTCTGCCTACCGAGTTCAAGCAATTCTCCTGTCTCAGCCTCCCAAGTAGCTGGGATTATAGGTGCATGCCACCATACCTGGCTAATTTGTGTGTGTGTGTGTGTGTGTGTGTGTGTGTGTGTGTGTGTGTGTCTGTGTGTGTGTGTGCTGAAGATTTATTTCTTGCATTTGAAGTATTCTTTGATGACATCTTTGGCCTGAGACTCCTTGCCGTAGTGCTTAACTAATACCCAACTGCAACCAACCACTTTACAGGGTTTCCCATGTCAATTGTACAGAGGCCTACCCATTCCCCTAGTTTCTTATTGTCATCAGCGTTAATTAGGTTGATTTGGTGTTCAGCACAAAGGGCCTCCACCAACTTGACATACATAGGCTCATCATAGTTGGATGGGCTTGGCACTTGCCTACGGTTTTGGCAGCTTCGTGAATTCCACATGCTAGGCCATCGTGGACGAGGGCGGTCTTCAGCACCTCTTGTAAAGCAGTATTAACGTCCATTACACCTCCAGCAGCAATGCCTTCCTTGGCCATAGCGGTGAGTTAAGGGTGAAGCCAAATCTTGAACGCACCCAAGCCTCCACCTCCGCACGACTTGGCAGTGACAGGGAAAGGGCAATTTTTGTATTTTCAGTAGAGACAGGGTTTCATCATGTTGGCCAGGCTGGTGGTCTGGAGCTCCTGACCTCAAATGATTCACCCACCTTGGCCTCTCAAAGTGCTGGGATTATAGGCGTGAGCCACTGGGGGCGCCCGACCCCTAATTTTAGTCATTTTAATAGGTGTGTGATATATTTCACTGTGGCTTTCATTCGGATTTCCCTACAACTAATGATGTTGAGCATCTCTTCATGTGCTTATTTGCTAGTAATATATCTTCTTTGGGGAAGCCTCTATTCAGATTCTTTGCCCCTTCCTTAATCGAATAACTTGTTTTCTTTTTACTGAGTTTGAACGCACACCTCTACCATTCCCAAATTCATACATAAATGAAACGTGTCTCTTGTTAAACTCTCCCTGGATGAACACATGCAAGAAATTGATAACACTATTGTTTCCAAGAAGGAGGAACTGTGGGGAGGCGACAACAGGAAGGGGAGAAACTTATTTTACACTTTATACCCTTCTGTAACTTTAGAATTTTGTAATACATATGACATGTTCAAAAATAAACAGTGTGGGCCGGGCCCGGTGGCTCATGCCTGTAATCCCAGCACTTTGGGAGGCCAAGGCAGATGGATCATCTGAGGTCAGGAGTTTGAGACCAGCCTGTCCAACAATGTGAAACACCATATCTGCTAAAAATACAAAAACTTGCTGGGCATGGTGGCACGCACCTATAATCCCAGCTACTCAGGAGGCTGAGGCAGGAGAATCGCTTGAACCCAGGAGGCAGAGGTTTCAGTGAGCCAAGATTGCACCATTGCACTCCAGCCTGGGCAACAAGAGTGAAACTCTGTCTCAAAACAAAAAAAAAAAACAAAAACAGTGTGAAGGTAAAAGCAAAAGCCTGTAGGAATGGAGATTAAATGCGAAGTCCCTTTTCCCCTGATATGTTATTGTATAAAGTCTGTTTAGAGTGCGTGATGAAAATTTGCATAATCACAATTTTAAATGTAACAGATTTTGAATGTATAATATCTATTGACATTTTATTTCCAAACACAGTGTCTATAAAACAGGAAAAATAAGATCTTCAGATGGCTTTTATGATGAATCTTGACATATAACATTTTGACCAGCAAAAACCACAGGAACTATATTTCTATGCTATGCTATAGTTACAGCACAGATAAAGCCACGGAGGCAGGTCATGCAGGGCTGTGTCAGGAGTCAGCAATAAGGCTTAATGTGTTGAAAGCCTTGAAAGCTAGGAAGAGGAAGCCCTCTTCCATAATAAAGATTGTGGAAGACAATGGGAAACCACTGATTGTAAATCTGTTTTTGGAAGATGACTTCTGAGTGGTATGTCAAATGGGTTGGTGGAGGTACTATGGGGATGGGAATATTAGCTAGGATACTACTGCATATAAAACTAAAATAAAAAGGAGTAAATGGCAGTCAAAATGAAAAGGAAGGAATAAATGTGGAAGACACTGGAGAGACAGAAAAAGAGAAATTACCTTTAGTAATTGAAAGAATAGTGGAACCAAAAATCACAATAGAGAAGACAGAGGGTAGAGTAGGTTTTAAAAGGAAAAATGATTATTTTATATAGAGAGACAGTCTGAGGTAGCAAAGAGAGAGCCAGGTGATAAAGTTTATATTCCAATTTATATATTTATCAAATTCATAATTTACCTCATGATTTTGCGGCCAAGAGAATATTAGGGGTCAGGCGTGGTGGCTTATGCCTGTAATCCCAGCACTTTGGGTGATCAAGAAGGACGGAGCACCTGAGGTCAGAAGTTTGAGATCAGCCTCGCCAACATGGTGAAACCCTGTCTCTACTAAAAATACAAAAATGAGCTGGCGTGGTGGCATTAACCTGTAATCCCAGCTATTCGGGGGGCTGAGGCACAAGAATCGCTTGAACCTGGGAGGCAGAGGTTACTGTGAGGCAAGATAGTGCCACTGCACCGCAGCCTGGGTGACAGAGCAACACTCCATCTCAACAACAACAAAAAAAGTAAACTAATAAGCTCCAGATCACATGTAGCTTTCTACTGCTCTAACACGTAAATAGTTCTATTTTATACCTAGAAGATTATGACAAAATGTTGTATCACATCTTCCCTCCCCTCTGCTCTCATCTCTATCTACTTTTCTTATCAACTTCTCTTAGCTAAGTTTCTGACTGAGGGTTTGGACATTCTAAAATTATGTATATTTTATGATTTTCTCTTTATTTTACAAGCTTTCTACAATATGTTGTGTAGAGAGAAAGCAAAGGAACCAGGGAGTCAAGAATGAAGGGTTTCAAATGACAAGATTGTCAAGAGTGTCAAATGCTTCAAAGAAATCTGAAAGGGCACAAATTTCAAAAAGTCCATGAGTTTGGCAATTAGGAGACCATTAGTGACCATTATTAACTGAGATATGTTGTAAGAAAATCTACTTCTAAATTGGCTTAACAATAAATAAAATCTAGAGAGGTAATAAAAGTCTCATGATAAGTTAGGTCTCAGGCAGTTGAATCAGATTTCCAGCTCTATTTCTATGTGATTCTTTTCTTTGCCCCTACTACCTCATCCCTTTTGTGTTCTGACTTCATCACCAGAGAAGTGTCCCTCATGGTACCAAAATGGAGGGAGCTTCTTCTATACACCCATTGTTTCTTCCTGAATCACTAAAATAAGTACATGATTTTGCTCTGATAGAATCAACTTAGGTCAGTGCTCACCCCAAGCCAATTACTCTGGCTTAGATCTGAGTTACCTATTCCTGAACAGTCATCATGGTAAGGGAGATGTGAGTATTCTGACAGGCTTAGACTGATCATGACCCATGGCTGAGCTCCAAATAGGTCAGTCTAACCCTGACTATTTGGCAGATATACAGTGAAGGGAGGAGATGTGGTTACAACCAACAATGACCACTACAATAGCCACTGAGAGAGCAACTCCCAAAGGATGGTGAAGACAACACGTATTAAATAATAAAGGGCTAAGAAGTTAGTGAGTGAAAAGGCCATGAAAGATGTAGGTGGAAGATAAATTTGCACTAGTTCTTATCATAAAAGGAAAAAAGTAAATTGTCACAGTAGCCAGAATGACAAATAAAAGTTGTTAGTCCCCACAAACACACCTTTTTTTTTTTTTGAGGCAGAGTCTCACTCTGTTGTCCAGGCTGGAGCGCAGTGGCGTAGTCTCAGCTCACTGCAACTTCTGCCTCCTGGGTTCAAGCGATTCTCCTGACTTAGTCTCCCAAGTAGCTGGGATTACAGGTGCATGCCACCACGCCCAGCTAATTTTTGTATTTTTAGTAGAGACGGGGTTTCACCATGTTGGTCAGGCTGGTCTCGAACTCCTGACCTCATGATCTGCCCGCCTCGGTCTCCCAAAGTGCTGGGATTACAGGTGTGAGCCACCATGTCTGGCCACAAACATACCTTTTTAAGCTAGGTACAGGGGACAACATTGATTGCTTATTCGTTCATTTATCTTCCTAAACACAACTTCAAATTTGACCAGTATCCATATCACTCCCAGGAAACCATGTGCTTAAAAGGAAGGTGAATTCTAGCCTTAGTTCCAGGTTATTGTTGTCAGCGATTGGTTCAGAAATGTAGGCCGAGCTCAGTGGCTCACACCTGTAATTCCAGCTACTCAGAGAGGCTGAGGCAGGAGAATAGCTTGAACCCAGGAGGCAGAGGTTGCAGTGAGCCGAGATAGTGCCACTACACTCCAGCCTGGGCAACAGAGTGAGTCTCCGTCCCAAAAAAAAAAAAAAAAAAAGAAAGAAAGAAAAAATGCGATTTGTGAAGCAATTCTGGCAGATGAGAGAGGAGAGGTTTGTTGCAGGCTTTTGGGAAAGCTGTTCTTTGGTCTTTTGAGAGTTTCCATCTCACTCACTCTCTGTTATGTCCTATCCCCTATGAAGTGGGCATGAGGTGTTGATTATAAAGCATCCTAAAACTACAGGAAAATAGCTTTGCCATTGTGAAAAGCAGAGCAGACAAAAGGAAGCACAATCGATTCAACGATGTGGTTCAACAACTCTGAAGCTTATTTAGTCATCAGACTTTCAAGTCATGTAAGTCAATTAAGGTCCTTATTGCTAAAGCAATTTGAGTCAGGTCACTTGCAGCCAAAAGCACTATTACCGAATAGGAAACACATGAAAAAATTGTCTTGTTTTAGGCAGAGGGGAAAAAACAACTGGAAAAACTAGATACCGGAAAAAGGGATTATTAAGTTCCCAGAAGGGGGCAAGAAAAAAAGCTAGCTTCAGAAAGGCGAAGGAACATTATCCTGAGACAGACGAAGAGAAGCAGAGAAAAGAGAGAGTTTTGAGTGAAGACAAGTTTGTGGCTTTGATCACAACACAGTAGAAGGTAAACTCATCTTCTGAGTGAAAGGAGGTAGGTGAAATTGTGGATTTAAGGAAAACATAAAAGGTTAGTAATAATTGCTCCATTCATTAACTTCTTCCTTCATACATTCAACATATATTTGAAGACCTAGTGTTTGCCACAGTATTAAGCCTTCTGTATATAGATTCATTCTGTTGCTTCCCAGAAACATGTAATTCAGTGGGTCTCAGAGTATAGACTCACAACAACTAACCTTAGTCACTAAACTCAAATTTTTGGGTCCTAAAAGACACTGAATCAGGAACTCTGAGGATGCAGCCCAGCAATCTATGCTTTTAACAAGCCCAATTCACACACTCAAGTTTGAAAACACTAGTTTCTAGTGGAAGATCAACAGAGTTATAAACAAAAAGTAAGGGGAACACAGGGAATGGTGAACTTGGGTAAATCAGAGAGGCTCCCGGAGGTAGTATTTAAGTTCAAACTTCAGCCGGGCACAGTGGCTCACGCCTGTAATCTCAACACTTTGGGAGGCCGAGGCGGGTGGATCATCTGAGGTCGGGAGTTTGAGACCAGCCTGACCAACATGGTGAAACCCCATCTCTACTAAAAATACAGAATTAGCTGGGCATAGTGGCACATGCCTATAATCCCAGCTACTCAGGAGGCTGAGGCAGGAGAATCACTTGAACTCAGGAGGCGGAGTTTGCGGTGAGCTGAGATCGCACCATTGCACTCCAACATGGGCAAAAAGAGCAAAAACTACGCCTCAAAAAAAAAAAAAGTCAGACTTCGAAGAATGACTAGATTGCCAATGTAGATGCAAAATATTACACGTTCTGTATTTCATGTAATACCATTATACTACTTTTCAGTTACATTTGCTTTTTTTCTCTTACTGCTAATAGAATTACCTTAATAGAATTAGCCCTTACATTCTAAGCCTTTCTAACCGGCAATAAGGAGAAATCTCAACAAGATAGGCATTAAATGTTCCTTCTCTGGAGCTTCAAAAAAGCAGACACCATTCTGCATCATAAAAGATTACTTGCAAATTTTTTAATTTTATTTTTTATAAAGACGGGGTTTCACCATGTTGGTCAGGCTGGTCTTGAACTCCCGACCTCAGGTGATCCACCTGCCTTGGCCTCCAAAGTGCTTGGATTACAGGAGTGAGCCACCGCGCCTGGCCGCAAATTTTTTTTTTTTTGAGATGGAGTCTCGATATGTCACCACGCTGGGAAGTACAGTGGCTCGATTTAGGCTCACACCAACCTCCACCTCCTGGGTTCAAGCAATTCTCCTGCCTCAGTCTCCCAAGTAGCTGGGATTACAGGCATATGTCATCACACCCAGCTTTTTTTTGTATTTAGTAGAGACAGGGTTTTACCATGTTGGCCAGGCTGGTTTTGAACTCCTGACCTCAAGTGATCCACCCATCTCGGCCTCCCATTGTTAAGATTACAGGTGTGAGCCACGACACTCAGCCACAAATGTTATTTTTCTTTCTTTCTTTTTTTTTTTTTTTTTTAATAGACGAGGTTTCACCATGTTGGTCAGGCTGGTCTTGAACTCCCAACCTCAGGTGATCCACCCGCCTTACCCTCCAAAGTGCTTGGATTACAGGCGTGAGCCACCACGCCCGGCCTCACAAATGTTATTTCTAACAAAGATTCTTATAAAAGATTTCAAAGACTGTTGCTGTGTCCTAAAAATATAATTCTAATTGGTTCTTATATAACATGTACATTGAAATCTGTTCTCTGCAGTCAGTTTTAAACACTTTTGTTTTCCCTCATAATCATGAAAAAAAAGGGAAAAGGAATGAAACCTGACTCAGCTAAATTTCTTCTTTGAACAGATTGTGAGTCTGTTTCTAATTTAAATTGATACAAGATAGACACCCGGGAAAGCAAAAAGAGTAACAATACTAGTATATATTGGTGAAACCAATTCTATATATACATATTTTTAAGAGACAATTAAAAATACTCCAGGCTTGGAAGGCTGGAGTACAGGGACATGATCATAGCTCACTGAACTTCCAGTACTTGGGCTCAAGTGATCCTCCTGCCTGTGTGTCCTGAGAGCAGCTGAGATCACACATGTGTGCCACCACTTCACCTGACTTTAAAAAGGTTTTTTTTTGTAGAGACAGGGATCTTGCTTTGCTGACTGTCTCAAACTCCTGGCTTCAAGCAATCCTCCCACCTCACCCTCCCAAAGTGCTGATTACAGGCTTGAGACACTGTGCCCAGCCCCTAATTCTATATTTATTTCGTATAAATCTGAAGAGAAAGGTCAAAAAGGAGGATAAACAAGATAAATAGGTAGATCATACAACATACAATGGAGTTAACATTCTTTTGTAGGTGATAAAGAAGCTGTCAAAGAGATTTTTTATTTTTTGGCACAGAAGGGAACAGCATGGAAATGTAACGTAAACAAGAGAGTAAGTGATTAAATATCCAAGTAAATTTGGTGTAGAAGGTAGATTGGAGTGGACCCAACTAAAGTAGCTAACAATCAATCAATACCTTGGCTCCAATATTATCTGATTTTTTTTCCCTTAACAACAACAACAAAAAGGCCAAACTGTATAACTTGAAACTTTATTTTTAAAGTATTCTGAAAATTTTTCAAGAGTTTTAACCACCACCTACTTCCCTTAAACACACACACATTTTTATGTTACAATTATAAGCCCTATTGCAATACCAAACAAGAAACAATAATTCTAAGTTAGCCAGCCAATCAAACCATTTCAGTAAATAATCATGCTACAGCCTGGAATCACTCAAACAAAAAATTCTTCTAGTTCTCTTTAAAGATATTTATCACTTATTTTTTTGTAAAACCAAAGTAATTAACAATACTAACAGTTGTAGCATGCAACAAACCATCTAATATCTAATGTTTAATCTTCTTAATGTGTATATTTTCATTCCTATAAAGTTTCCATAAGAAGCTTGCAATGATAATAAAGGTAAATAAGTACAGTTGTCCCTTGGTATCCACAGGGCATTGGTTCCAGGACCCACCCCCCACACACACCCCTAGATACCAAAAATCCAAGTATACTCAAGTCCCTTACATAAAATAGCATGTTTGCATATAACCAATGCACATCCTCCTGTATACTTTATCTCTAGACTAATACCTAATGCAATGTAAATGCTATTTAAATAACTGTTATACTGTATTTTTTATTTGTACTATTTTCATATTTTTTTCTCCTAATATTTTTGATCTGCAATTGGTTTAATCCACAGATGCAGAGTCCATGGATATGGAGGGCCAACTGTGTTTTGTTACAGGTACTTCAAATAGCACTACAATACATCTTTGACAAAATTTTTACAATATTCCAACTTTCAATATGAAACAGCTTAAAAAGGCATGGGTCAAAAATAAAGTATAGTAGTATCACTTAGGCAAATAAAGTCTCATAATCATACAAGCACAACACTGTTACGACTCTCCCTCTTTAGGTTGGGAAAAAAAGAGTATGTGAAACATTTCCTTCAAATAAAATTACATAAATTGCTTAGAAAAATACCCAAATCAGTCAATTCAGACATATTAAGGAAAAAACCTTGAACAATATTGGAAAATATAAACTAGTTATTCCTTGCTTTTGTGTAACAGGTGAGTTCTTGAAAAGTTTTGTGTAAAGCAAATTCTGTAAACCATTATCTTGCTTGCACTGGAGGAACATAACTCAAGGAAACCTAAGAGAGTATTCTTTAAAGCATGTTATTCTCCTCTGTTTTTGTTGGAGGTCTACTATCTATGTAATAAACAGGAATAATTCTACATCATTGGGTATTTTACTCAGACTGTCATGTTTTATCTCCGTAAATTAAACCCAAGTTACTTAAAAATCACCTCTGGCAAAAGCAAGCAGATCACTCCCACCTACTACCCCTCCCACCTCCCACCTCCCACCCCCCACCCCCACCCCCCCGAAAAGAAAGTTCAGATTATGATGCAAAACTTACAACTGTTCATTTATCCACATTCTCAATAGAAGATTTTCCACTGTATTTAAGTGTGGTAGGATAATTACCCACATGTTCCTCTTTTCAGCTTAGAACCATAATGGTTAATTCCTTTTATTGCTAGAAAATGTCATTCCTGAAGATTTTATAAACAAAGGCAAATGTGAAGGACAATTTGTTATTATGAAATAAGTGATTTGTAGTTTAGAATATTTCCCAAAACATAACAGTTCTATTTGGAATTATACTCACAACTCTACAAGCATCTCATCTCTCTACAGGAATGACTACCTTATTAATTAAAAATTTAACAAGGATCAAAATAAAATTCTTCAGCATTAGACTCTTGCAAAAGTAAAAACTAAAACTAGACCTAGGCATTGCCATTTGATCAAACTTAGAATAGGCTTAAATAATAGGACCACTCCATTAAAGAGGCATAAAAAGAAAAGTTTACTAAAATAAATGTGAAAGTCTTATGGAGATGAAAATCTCTAGAATAGAGTCTTAGGTCTATGACTACTGCTATCATTAATGAGCAAATAAATGATTTGAAATTATTCCTCTGAAAAGATAAAACTGCATACATATTATGGAAAAAAAAAAAGACTATGGCACTTGGAAAATATTCCTGGTAAGTAAACATGATAAATGTACATGGATATATCCTAGCCTCTTGTCTACTTTTAAATTTTGAGACAGATGGCACTAGCTGGACAAAAAAAAAAAAAAAAAAAAAGTCCTTATCACCTGAAGGTGAAATTATCACATAGTCCTAAATATAAACAGCTTAGAAAAGACCAATAAAAATACTACAATTTTCTCATCCATTTTCACGTTTAGTGTCTCTGTAGTTTTTTAAATTTGCAAACAAAAACAAAAACCAACTTTCCAATGCAATTTGAGCCACGTGGTCAAAAACTTTCACATGAAATGTAAAATAAATGAAATATAGCAGGGCTATGTGCTGCAGCTAAAAGGCAATTTTTGCCTCTCAGTCTTTTGAGTGTATCTAAAAAGAGATGGCATGTCTTAAGGAATAATTCCTTTAAAAAATGAATGAGGCTAAATTATTTGTACAGCATCATGGATTTGTATTTTTCAATACAGCCAAAGCATGTTTACAATATTAAAATTCCTACTTTATAGCATCAAATCATGTTCTTGCCTCTAAAAATTAATTCGGCTGTTTCTAAAACATCGTAAATTTTCTATGTATTTTACCTCCTTACTATGCAGGACAAGCAAATGCCGGTGAAACCATTAAATTTAATGCAGGCCTTTGGATACAAATGCATTTTAAATATAGGCTTTAAAAATGAGATTACCAGAGACCACAATTGTTAGTGGTTGCAACAGTTTACATAACCGAATCTAAGGCAACCACTTTCTCCCGTGGTCGCGGTCGTTCTTTAAAGTGAGTAAGTTGATGTCTCTTCCAGTGAGGAGCCTGTCTGAATGTTTTGCCGCAAACTGAGCATTCAAATGGTTTCTGCCCTGCATGAATTAGGTAGTGCCTTTCCAGTTTAGATGGAGATCGGAAACTTTTAGCACAAACACTGCATCGGTACAGGAAGACTTCATTTTTCTCCTGATTCTCTGAATAACTGCCAAAAGGATGGCTTTGCTCTGACTGCAAAAGTACATTAGGAAGACAGGGCTGCCCGGTACTACCAGGAATAAAATCCTGTGAGTTTGCCTTAACTCCTGACATTTGATCTGACTCCGAGATCTCGTATTTTTGAACACCAGGAGCCTGACATTGTTGGGAAGCATTATAGTTATCATTACCTGGATGATTAGAAAGATTGTTCAAGTTTCCAAATTCTAGCTGGCAAAGAGATGCATAAGGACTCTTTTCATTATGAGTCTGTTCATGTCTTTTTAAGTGAGCTGACTGTCTAAAAGATTTCCCACAAATATTACAGCCAAAAGGCCTCTGTCCAGTATGAATTAAATAGTGTCTTTTCAGTTTGGATATAGAAGGAAATACTTTCTCACATTTGTCACAAGGACATATCTTATGTCTAGTACGTATGTTTTGCCTTGGAACTGAAAAACCGCACTGAAGTACCTCACAGTTATTAAAGAATTCCTCACCTGATGAACTACAGATTGACAAGTCCTTCTTACTCACTGAATTATCAATACTTAGTATGTTTTCTGTCGTAAGAATACCTTTCAAGTTTTTTCCCACATTTTGGCTCTGAAACTTTTGCCAAGAAAATGGCAAGGCCAATGTTTTCTTCTTTCTATTGCCAATTGTTTTACATGTTCCATGTTTGCCAAGAGAACCCACAAAGGTTCTCTGGGTTTGTTCAGAGCTCTGCTCACCAGAAATAAGATCACAATTTTTCAAGAAACTCTTTTTAAATACTTTTTTCTCAGATCGAAAGTAATCTAATCTTCTACTCCTAGCACGTTTAAGCTTGGCCAAGATTTTTTTAACAATGGTTTTATAGTTGTAGCTTCTTTTGAACCTGCTTGAAATTTTGCCACCTCTAGCAGGAAAACACGTGTGCTCATTGAGAATCTGCTCCGATTCAAAACACTTTTCACACTTTGGACATTGAAAAGGTACTATATAAATTGAGTGGACATCAAGTGGATTATTCTCCTCAGATTCACCAATCTCACCATTTTCAAAACCACCCTGATTTGCATTTAACTTATTAGGCAGGGGGCGAGATTCTGTACGCCTCTTCTTTAATAAAAGAGCCCGAAAAACCTTATTCCTAGTATGGATTTGTTTATGCTTCAGAAGTTTGCTTTGAATCTTAAATCCTTTTTGACAAAAACAACATTGAAAAGGTCTTTCTTCTGAATGTGTAAGTTGGTGGATTTTTAAGTGAGTTGACTGTCGAAAAGATTTAGTACACAAGACACATTTAAAAGGCCTCTGACCAGTATGAATAAGTACATGCCTATCAAGTTTTGACTGTGATGGAAACATCTTGCCACAGATCGTACATGCATGAATACTCTTTCTTCTCTTCACGCTATATGTGGGATCGGACTTAGAGCACGGGTGTAATGCCCATCTTTCCTGTGTGGTAAATGTATTATACACTCCATACATTGACTTTTCTTGCTTGGCCTCCAGCAATCTTCTGACCTGTTTAACATTATTCTGATAGGTTTCATTGTGAAGTTGTTGGTGCTTCACAAATGTCTTCAGATTTTTAAAGTGGCGCTGACAAATACTACATTTAAAAGGCAGATTATGAGTTAGTTGATGCCTCTCCAGATGAACTAGTTGTCTAAAGGTTTTATGACACACCTCACATTCAAATGGCTTTTGGCCAGTATGAATGAGATAGTGCCTAGCTAATTTTGATGGTGTTTCAAAGTGCTTGAAGCAAATATTGCAAATATATGGCCTGTTTCTAGGTAGTTTGTTTGTTACCACACACTGTTGAATCTTTAGCATTTTTAAATTGTTTTCAGCCATCATATTCTTCAGTGATATACTCTGATGAGCTCCATAATGTTCTTAAATTCCAAAGATGTCTAAAAATTAAAAATAAAAATGCATTAATTTTTAAATTATTTATTCATATAAAAAGAAGTAATTTAAGTTGTCCTTTGGCTGAAGATATTAAAGGCAAAAGAGAATCTGGACTTAGTGTTTACAAGTTAATAATCATTTTAAATACTTTAGAATAATAAAACTAATTTTATACATACAGAGATATGATGAGCCTTTAAAAGAAACATCTAAAAATCAATACAATTTTAAGCTATTTTTCTAATTGAGATTCTATATTACATGAGGACTAGGTTAAATTTCTTAACATTAGATATTTTAATTCTAATTTTCCTATTATTAGATAGATTTGCCAGTATTTAGTTGTCATCACTTTAAAAAATGGGCTAGAAAGATAACAAATTAAAACACAATACTAAAAATAAGATACACTTGCATTCAATTATAGCACATTATAAATATGCTCTGAGAATAGAACATTTCACTTAACATAGTTGGATTTCTTAGCCACAAATTTAACATGACTTATTCTCAATTACTTCTTTAAACCAACAAGGACAGTGTGCACTAGGAGAAAATTCCCAGAAGACCTGGTTTCTAGTTCTGGATTTGTCACTATATGATCTTAGTGTTGGGAAGAAGGAAACAGAGTTCTCATCTGTAAAATGGGGAAAAGGCCTCCTAGACTGTCTACCACAACAAACTGTTGTCAAAAAAAAAATCAATGGAGATAATGTTTATCAATGTGTTGAAAAACTGTGAAGCAACACATAAATCTAACTCAACACTGATCAAATTTTAAAATGTTAGCTCAACACTAATCAAATTTTAACATGTTATCCTTAACTTTTTAGTAACATTTTTAAGGATTTCTCACTAAGAGATAAACCCACTAACTAAATTTACAGGTTTTAAAAATTTCTTGCCAGGCGCAGTGGCTCATGCCCGTAATGAGCACTTCGGGAGGCTGAGGAGGGTGGATCACCTGAGGTCAGGAGTTCGAGACCAACCTGGCCAACATGGTGAAACACCCCATCCCACGTCTCTACTAATAATACAAAAATTAGCTGGGCACAGTAGTGTACACCTGTAATCCCAGCTATTCAGGAGACTGAGGCAGGAGAGTCCCTTGAACCTAGGAGGCGGAGATTACAGTGAGCTGAGACTGCGCCATTGCACTCCAGCCAGGTGAGACTCCATCTCAAAGGAAAAAAAAATTTTTTCTCCTTTTCATTCTGTTGTGAAATTCCCAAAAAGATAAGTACAGAGGTAATAAGACTGACAAATTGGTTACTTATATAGCTATCTATGACTAAGTAACTGAAAGTTCAGTGTGCTTTACCCACCAGGCAACATAATAAATTTTGGACTTAAAATTTAATATAAAGATTTTTAAAACTGGCCCAGTGCTGTGGCTCATACCTGTAATCCCAGCACTTTGGGAGGCCAAAGCAGGGAGATCACATGAGGTCAGGAGTTTAAGACCAGCCTGAACAACATGGCAAAACCCCATCTCTACTAAAAATACAAAAATTAGCCAGGCATGGTGGTGTTCATCTGTAATTCCAGCTACTTGGGAGGCTATGGCATGAGAATCACTTGAACTTGGGAGGCGGAGGTTGCTGTGAGCCAAGATTGCACCACTGCACTCCAGCTTGGGCAACAGAGCGAGACTCTGTCTCAAAAAAAAAAAAAGTTTAGCAAACACTTTCATAACTATCTTATACCCTGTCTTATCAGAAAAGCCAATTTTCTCCTCATTATTACTCTATCATGGCATTACCCTTAAATAAAGGAGTCAGATTTTTTTTAAAAAATTAAAAAGCTGTGCTGGCTCTTTCCATATGATGTATCTTCTAGATCAGAGAGTGGTTAAGTCTGGAGTTCTTTCATCAGCTAATCTGGTAAACATCCAACGAATACGGTGTCACTAACTTCTCCTAGAAGATGCCTTCAATTCCAAATCAGAAACATACTCACTGCCGTTCTTTAGCAATACGAATCAGAAACAAAAAAAATTACTGAACAAGTATCTTTAGTTACTTTATTACAGTGTTTTTTAAACTGCAGGACAAATGGATTGTGAATTCAACTTAGTGGATCATGATCAGCACTTTGTTATTTAAAATGAGAGTGGAGGTTGGCATGGTGGCTTATGCTGGTAATCCCAGCACTTTGGGAGGCTGAGGCAGGTGGATCACTTAAGGTCAGGAGTTCGGGGCCAGCCTGGCCAACATGGCGAAACCCTGTCTCTATTAGAAATACAAAAATTAGCTGAGTATGGTGGTACATGCCTGTAATCCCAGCTAATTGGAAGGCTGAGACAGCAGAACTGCTTGAACCCGGGAGGCAGAAGTTGCAGTGAGCCAAGATCACACCACTACACTCCAGCCTGGGCAACACAGCAAGACTCTATCACAATAAAAATAAAAATAAAAAAGTAAAAATAGGGGATAAAAAAATAAGAGTGAAAGTATCAGACTGCATACTATATAGCAAGGATAAATATTGTTTTGTGAAACTTCCGTAGGAAGAAGTGGAAAAGTTTATGAAAACTGTTACATGCCTCTTCGCAGTAGACAGAGGAACCTATAACAACTCAATCACTTTATTCAAAGTGGCCAAGTAAACTATTAAGGTCAGAAAGATTGGGGACCCAAAGGTTGAGACAAGATTACTAAAGAAAGCGAGTGTCTGGTTTTCTTTGCTTGACCCATATTATTCCAAAATATTTATTTTAAATAAAAATCATCTAATTACAGATCAAATGGAAAATGCTACAAATCCACACAAATAAAATAATCTGACTGTAAGCCAGTATAGCAGTAAAATATACTGTATAACCCAGATATCCGTCTTACCAATAATCAACTGTTGGTGCTATGAATATATATTTTCACTACCTTGAATTAGAGAAATTACAGGTCAACAAGCTCCAAAATCTCTAAACATGCCTATACAGAGCAACAGTCATGATAATTAAAATTAAGTCATGAATCCAGCGAACTGCAAAGAACTTGGCAGCAATTAGGTGCCAAGGTAGTCAATCAGGACAAGGAGCCAAACCAAAAGTAATTAAGCCTTTATTCACTTACTGTGACAGTGCAAGCAAGTGGCAAAAAGAGGTACTGGCTCCCCAATGGTCTATTAAACACAAGGACACTGGATGAGGGTCAGTTGATGGTGTAAATATGAGGTAATGCTCTCACTGAAGAGGAGCCCCAAACAAAAGTCACCTGCCTCTTAAGGAACTTTAAAATTGAAAAGGGAGGAGAAAGTCTAGGAATGAAAGGAGCTGGGTCAAAAATGGAGGAAAGTGTCTTAGGCAGGGTCCTTCCTAGGAGGGCCTCCAAATGCAGGTACCCAGGCTAGGAAAGAAGTTACAGGATTTGCATATCTAGCAGGAAGGGCAGTGTGAGTCCTTGACTGCAACCCCCTCCAGAAAACTGCAAGGCACTGGCCCATATCGAGTCTGGTATGGGAGGGCAGCTTCGCCCTTGAGGTGAGTCAAGCAAAGCCTGGTAATTGTCCAATCTCAGGACTGAATGATCACATAGAGGATTTTGGTCTGGAGCCAGATTCAATTCCTTTAGTATGTTTCTTCTTCCCTTTAATAAATGCTGTCGTGGAACATGTCTAAAAGAAAACAAAATCACACACCACAACCACCTCCGACTAAACAGGGACTGGCTAGCTAGAGCTCCTGTACCAAAAAGGATCTGTGGTTAATCATCCATTGTAAGCACTTAGATTGGATAACTATTGCCACTTGCCTCCCACCACGTGGAAAAGCACTTACTGGGAGCCCTATATTGTTAGAACCATTAGTGGCAAAGTGGGGATCTCATCTTCTATTTATGAGTCAGGTTAGGGATTCTCACCTCACGCACTCATGAAACTCCAAATCCCATTTCAGCTGATTTTTTTGTCGATAACATAAAAAAAAAAAAAAGACTGTGCAATTTTTCTTATGCTAAACTGAAATAAAAGACTAGTAGATCTGCTCAGTGGTTCAATCCAGAATTTATCCTGCCAAGAACAAAATATTCTATGTGAAGACTGTAAAAACTGACCTCAGTAAAATCCAATGTTGCCTCAAGGCTGAAAGCCTGTTGATTTTCTTGTCTTGACTAGTAGTACCATTAAAACGATGTGACGATTTCACGAAAGTAAGCGAACAAGAAATGAAAGACCTAAGAGAAACACACACAACTTTCAGTTGCGGAATAATCTCCAGAGGCTGCTTCTCCCCAACTCGCCCCGGGTCCATTCTCTTGGCCTTGAACCCTCACCTCTCCCTCCCGGTGGACTACACTGGACAAAGGACACTGACACACAGTCCTCGTCCTAATCGCCTACAACCAATAATAAGCACTATTTAATGGTCGAGCCGAGTCCAGAAACCACAAAATCCCACGTCAGTAAAGGAAGGGCAAGGGTAAGAGCTGCTTTGGCTGCAGCCAGGATAAAAATGCCACATGTGATACAACCCACAGAAGGAAAAAAAAATCCCCAAATCCCTCTAAGCCTTCCTCTCAGATTTCTGCTCCGCGTGAGACGCACTCAAGAGGTGGGGAAGTGAGAAAGCAAAAGGAGCTCAAGAACTGAGGTTGTGGAGCTCTCCTTCTGGGTCCCCAGGCACCTTGGCGAAATTGAGGCATGTCCGACCCTCCCTGGGGGTCGCTCCACTTCTCAATCGGGTTTCCGAAGTCCTCCTCACGCACCTGGAGCTGGTGAGGGCCCTGGAGCCACGCACCTTAGGCCCAGATGCCGCGAAGGCAGCGCGCGCACGTCCGCAGGGCCGGCGCGGCAACGGGCGGAGCGCGCATGTGCGGCGCTCCAGCGCACCTAAGGACACGGTCCGGCTGGAAACAAGTTCTCCAAATTTCAGGGCCGTTGTCGCCTCCGCGCGGCCTGCTAGTCCCGAGGGTACGGGGACTCCGGAGACGCGTCCCCAACCCCAGCGCCACTCACCCCGTCGTTACGGGGTAGAAAGAATAGAAGAATGAAGACGGGCACATTTTCTATCTCATCCCTAAACCTCGGTTAGGAAAATGCTGTATCCCGGACTATGGGGCGCAAGGGCCGACTGGAAAAGGGCGTCAGCGTTCAGAGCCAAGTCGGGGCAACCCTCTCTAACGCAGACAGCCGGGGATAACACGACGACAATGTATTAGGGGCGTCTGGGCTAGAATCTCCTCAGCACTTTGTACAGAGCCGAAGTAAATATAACTTAGAGGTCAAGCGCAGGCGCCTTGGGGGCAGACATGACTGAGCTCCACTCGTGACTTCTCTAATGGCGTGCCAGCTGCGGACCTCATCGGCCCCGCCTCAAACCATTAAGTGTGTTTTGGTTGTCTACAATGTACGAAGCCCTGTTCTCTCAATTACATAAAATGAATGTGAAGTGCTCAACATAATTCCTAGTGTAGCAGGTTTCCAAAGAACTATGATTAATTACTCATATTAAATACAACTTTATGAAACGATAGGATCTCATTTTAAGATGAGGAAAACAAGGCTGTCAGAGACATTAAGGACCTTAATGCCACACAGTTAACAAACGATAGCGGTGCGATTTGAACTCAGGCACGTTTAACTCTCTACTGCTTCCCAAGTTATAAATATTTCAGCACTTTAGTCACAATTGAAGACCAAATGTACATTTACAGACAAAGGTGGCACGTTATTACTGAACAAGATGCTAAGGTATCTACTAAAGATTTTAAGCGCAAAAGGCATTAGAGAAGAATTTATTGGATTTTTGCAAATTCTGATTGTAATTGTCTCACCTTGGGAAGAAATGAGAGCGGATATCAGGCATACTTTTTTTAACTCTAAGCAACTTTTTGCATTACTTTCTGAGGATCATCAACAACAAAAATCAATAGTTTCTAATGGTGTATTTTCCTCTACCAAAAAAATAAAAGCAGTTGGGCCAACAAAAAGTCTGTTTTGGATGTATTAACATGAGGAAATGGCGAATAGGAAATGAGCTTTTGCTTCTCATGAAGGAACCCTGAAGGAGTCAGATTTGGGAGGGTTGAAGTCTGCTTCTAACTGAAGCAGGGTGGAGACAGGAAGGGAAAGACTTCTGGTGTCCTAAATGCTAATCCCCAAGTGGAGATGCTGTTTGTCGAGATAACCCTT
Organism: Plecturocebus donacophilus; assembly: GCA_004027715.1. Classification (NCBI taxonomy): domain Eukaryota; kingdom Metazoa; phylum Chordata; class Mammalia; order Primates; family Pitheciidae; genus Plecturocebus; species Plecturocebus donacophilus. Next base: position 39,420 of record PVKP010009547.1, read on the forward strand.
GTAAATCTGTTCCATTCTGCAGCTGCTCCTGGGGAACTTAGCTCAGCCAAATAATACAAACAATTGCATCCATCATCAGCCACGTCAGCCTTAGGAAGTATATCCATATCAGGAAGGCATATCCATATCATGAAAGAACACTACCTGAAATTGGCGACCACTGGAGGATGAGATTTGTTCTTTATCCATTACCTGCAAAACAAATTGGCCTTTGCACTGAGAGTCTGAATATGGAGTGTGAATGCATTTAGGACTTGAATGGGCTATTCTCCAACACAGGCTCCGTGTCATTTACTCTGAGAGCTCCCATTTACCTCCCCCATTTACCCTGAGAGCCATCTCAGGAGCCTTCTGGAAAAAAACGAAATTAATATGAATAAGAGTAATCAAGGAAGGTTTCGCTGAATACATGAAATTTGAACTAGTACTTAGTAGTGGGCAGGCTACGGATAAATAAAAAATGTAGAGGCAAGACAACATGGTAGGGCAGAGGTGGCAGGAGGAAAAAAAGATAGTATGAGAAGGAAAAATAAAGGGGGTGTATGAAATATGTTTGGGTAAGCATTTTAACCTCTGTAGCTTACTAGTTGTGTCCTTAAAAGTTATTTAACCTTTCTGAACCTCTGTTCTCTCATCTGTAAAATGAGGTCCTGATCATTCATTTATTTGATGGCATGTACCAGCTGGGCACTGTGGCTCATGCCTGTAATCCCAGAACTTTGGGAGATCGAATCAGAAGAATCACTTGAGCCCAGGAGTTCAAGACCAACTTGGGCAACATAGTAAGAGCCCATAGCTACAAAAAAATACAAAAATTAGCCAGGCATGCTGGCATGTGCCTGTAGTCCCAGTTATTCAGGAGGCTGAGGTGGGAGGATTGCTCTAGCCCAGAAGGTCAAGGCTACAGTGAGCTGTGTTCATACCACTGCACTCTAGCCTGGATGACAGAGCAAGACTGTCTTAAAATAAGTAAATAAATAATAAAAATAGAAAAGACGTATCATGTACCAAGCATTCCAGATTCACTTCTAATTATATAAAGATGAAGCAGTTAGGTCCTGAACCCTAAATTAGTTTTTAGCTCAGAGGAGGAAATAATCTACAAACAAGTATTAATATAATACGATAAGAGCAGATATATACAGGGAGAGGAACTTCTAAATCTGCCTGGGGGTGGGGGGTGCAGATGATCCCTGAGCTGCAGCTTCAATCAGCCATCCATCCATCCATCCATTCTGCATATATTAAGCACTTATTCTGTGTCAAGTCCTGGTCTAGGCAGGAGTTTGAGCAAACAAAAAGTCAAAAATTCCTATCTTCATAGATTTTATATTCTACTGAAGGAGGCAGACAACAAATCAAGTCAGTTAAAATATGTAATATGTTAAATATTAGTAAGAACTGAGAAGAAAAAGCACAGGAGAGGGCTGTGAAGATTTGGGGGTGAGAGTGAGGATGCTGGCATTTTAGCAGATGACCAGAGATGGCCTTAATGAGAAGTTCTGTGGTGTGTTTTGTTTTTTGTTTGTGATACTGAGTCTTGCTCTGTAACCCAGCTGGAATGCAATGGTGTGATCTAGGCTCACTGCAACCTCTGCCTCCCAGGTTCAAGGGATTCTCCTGCCTCAGCCTCCCGAGTAGGTGGGACTACAGGCATCTGCCACCGCGCCTGACTAATTTTTGTATTTTTAGTAGAGACGAGGTTTCATCATGTTGGCCAGGCTGGTCTCAAACTCCTGACCTCAGGTGATCCACCTGCCTTGGCCTCCCAAAGTGCTGGGATTACAGACGTGAGCCACTGCACCCCGCCTAGTTCTGTGATTTTTGAGTTCAAACCTGGTGGAAATGAGAGACTGCTTTGCCCGTGGGAGATGGTAGGAGGCAGAGAGAAAAATGAGTAGAAACTTGTTTAGTGGACAAGAGAGTGTGCTTTTGGAGGAGGGTGGGGAAGGGAAAGATAGGCAGAGAATATTCCAACACAAAAGACACACAGTGAGAGAAGCCATGGCAAACAGGAAATACAAGTAGTTGCTGGAGCGTGAAGTACAGGTTGGGAAAGTGGGGAGTGTCGAGAGTCACTCATGCAGCAAATAATTTGGAACACCTACTGCTCACCAGGCTCTTAGCAAGAAACTCAGAAAGCCCTTATATGCAAATGTTTCCTTTTTTTTTTGAGATGGTGTCTTGCTCTTGTTGCCCAGATTGGAGTGCAATGGTGTGATCTTGGCTCACTACAACCTCCACCTCCCAGGTTCAAATGATTCTTCTGCTTCAGCCTCCCCAGTACCTGGGATTACAGGCGCCTACCACCATGCCCGGCTAATTTTTTTTGTATTTTTAATAGAGATGGGGTTTCACTATGTTGGTCAGGTTAATCTCAAACTCCTGACCTCAGGTGATCCACTCGCCTTGGCCTCCCAAAGTGCTGGGATTACAGGCATGAGCCATCATGCCCAGCCAATGTTTTCTTTTTAAAATTTTTCTTCTTCTTTTTCTATCTTTTATCCAAAATAATTGTACTTGATTCTCTGGTTTCTCTTCATATCCTATGCATCTTTCATCTGTTACCAAAATAATTGCTCTTGAATCTATACTTTTAGCATATTTTGTATGCTTTTTGGAATATTTTGAAGACAGACATTTTTGAAATTGACTTTTAACGGTGTTAAAGATGCCTCCTGTCCTAAGTAACAGGCTGGCAAGGTGCACACATCTCCTAGTTTCATCTCATCTATCTTTTCTCTCTCCTTTTCCCATTCCCTCTGTGGAGCAACCAGAAAGCCATCTGTTTGCCTTCTGCAGATAGTCCACGCAAATCTGTACCCCTCAGGTGTCAGTGTCTACCCTCAAGCAATTGTCAAAGAATTTTTTCAACAAAGAAATTCTATTTCTTAAGAGGATTTTTGGTGACTAAAACCCTCTCCTTCCCATCATATACTGTACTTCCTTGAGAATGATACTTGCAACTTTTGTACATTGTGCTACACAACTTCTGAGAGCATTGTGGCATAGATGTGGGCAGATTGGGAGGAGGGAGAGGGTGGGGGATAAGTTGAGATCAGAAGATAAAGCACAATACAGCTGTGCTGTATTTTACTTAGGGCAGTTGGACCATCTACAGCTCACAGGCTAGTCCCAGTCGCCTAAAGGATTGCTGGAAATCTCTAAAGCACCACTGGTGATCATATTTATTGGATTTCTGGGCCTAGTTAGGTATCACATTCTTCCACACTCGACTCCTGCCTCACTTCTCCACTTCCCAGATGTTGGTTCAAATTCGGTAGCACTGAGGTTCCAGAGTTACCTGGAAGCAGGCAGAACTCCCCCCATAGGGTTTTGACCATACTTCTTCATCCTTAGAGTCAAGACCAACCTCTCGACCACACTGAATAGCCCTCTTGTAACCATCCAAAGGGTTCACCTTGGCCACTGCCTACACAGAGCTGATTTATCAAGACAGGGGAATTGCAGTAGCAAAGAGTTTAATTCACACAAAACTGGTTGTACGGGAGGCCAGAGTTTTATTATTACTCAAATCAGCCTCCCGAAGAATTCGAGGATCAGAGTTTTTAAGGATAATTTGGTTGACAGGGAGGCAGTGAATCGGGAGTGCTGATTGCTTGGCTCAGAGATGAAATCATAGGGAGTTGAAGCTGCCCTCTTATACTGAGTCATTTCGTGGGTAGAGGCCACAAGACCAGATGGGCCAGTTTATTGATCTGGGTGGTGCCAGCTGATCTGTCAAGTGTAGGGTCTCCAAAATATGTCAAGCACAGATAATAGGTTTTACAATAGTGATGCTCTCCTGGGAACAATTAGAGGAGGTTCAGAATCTTGCTGCTTCCAGCTGCATGACTCTGAAACCGTAATTTCTAATCCTGTAGCTAATTTATTAGTCCTAAAAAAAAAAGCAGTCTAGTCCCCAGGCAGGAAGGGGATTTATTTTGGGAAAGAGCTGTTATTGTCTTTGTTTCAAAGCTAAACTATACACTAAGTTCCTCCCAAAGTTTGTTAGATCCACAACCAAGAATGATCAAGGATAATTTGGAGATTTAAAAGCAAGATGGAGTCGATTAGGTCAGTCATAATTTTCTCAGTTATAATTTTTGCAAAGGTGTTTTCACTCTGACTCTTAAGACAAAGGTCTGAGCCAACCAAGGAGGGTGGGAGGAACTATGGTTTTTGCTTATGGAGTCAGGTGAGCTTGACATTGTGACCCTCTCCTGTTTCTGGATCTTACTTTCTGGAGGCCGTTGATAGTGTTCTTCTCACAGAGTCTGCTAAAAAAAACAAATGCCCTTCTTCACAAAAGCCAGCACAGACTAAACATTCCCTTTCTCAGTCCCCATCTACAAGTAGTGTTGTGGGCTTTAAATCTGTCTCCGGTGTCTGCTAGATTCTAGGGGTAAATATGTGAAATGATACTGATCTCTCCTGTGTAAGATCTGGCTCCCCAACTACTTAGTAGGTATGATTTCTGTTTAAGGTTCTGGGCTTTTTTGTTGTGCTTTCTCACCTAAAGTAAGAACTTACTTATCTTATGATCAAGGGCTTTAGTAGTTAGAAATCTGAATGCAGGTGGCTAAAGGTAATCTTCCTCATTGTCAGCTCCCTATGGCTGGACTGGTGCCTTCACTTCTAACACTGAACTCTTTTTTTTCTCCTTTGAGACAGTCTCTCTGTCACCCAGGCTGGAGTGCAATGGTGTGATCTTGGCTCACTGCAACCTCTGTCTCCCAGGTTCAAGCAATTCTCCTGCCTCAGCCTCCCAAATAGCTGGGACTACAGGTACATACCACCATGCCCAGCTAATTTTCATATTTTTAGTAGAGACAAGGTCTCATCATATTGGCCAGGCCGGTCTTGAACCCCTGACCTCATGATCCACTTGCCTTGGCCTCCCAAAGTGCTGGGATTACAGGCATGAGCCACCGTGGCTGGTCTGAACAGTTCTCTTAATAGGCAGTCTTCTCTCTTCCTCCCCTTGAATGACTTCTTTAAGAACAGAAGGTGGGGAGGATATCTCAAGTTTTCATAGGAAGTTTTGAGCTTCTCCTGCAATGCTTTGCGTAAGTTCCTCCCATAGCAACTTGTTCCAACAAGCCTGATTTTTCCAAATGACTTAACAGCAATGTAGAATGGTTTGTTTCTAAAGCCTCTTAATTTTTTTTTTTTTTTTTGAGACGGAGTCTTGCTCTGTTTCCAGGCTGGAGTGCAGTGATACGATCTCTGCTCATAGCAACCTCTGCCTCCTGAGTTCAAGCAATTCTCCTGCCTCAGCCTCCGAGTAGCTGGAATTATAGGCACCACACCCAGCTAATTTTTGTATTTTTAGTAGAGATGGGGTTTCACCATGTTGGCCAGGATAGTCTTGATCTCTTGACCCCATGATCTGCCTGCTTCTGCCTCCGAAAGTGCTGAGATTACAGGCATGAGCCAATGTGCCTGGCCTTAAATGTTAACACATACGCAAAACAAAGGTTATTTCTCCTTCCAGCTGTTACATTGTCAGAAACTTTACTTACTAATCCAGGCAATTTATCACATTGCCAAGTATTGTTAAGCATTCAGGTACTCAGAGTACCCGGAGGGGTGCATTGACAGGTTTGCAATCAAATAAATTCTTAATTCTGGATCCAGCAAACATTCAATTAATGACTGTTCACAGCCTTACTGACACCCCTGAAATATTAATATTTTAGGGGAACATAAAAATCTTCCTTTCTGCATTACCTAAAAATGTCTGTCTTTCTTGTGGCATAAAGCATTCACTAGTAGTTCTAATAGGCAGTTTCAAGTTTCGAGTCTAATCTATAAGCCTTATAGTGTAAGGGACCCTGTCTCAGTAAAAGAAGGAAGCATGACAGAAACCTTTAATCAGCCCTTTAATGAGCTGAAAACTGTCCTGTGTCCCTCAAAAAGATATGTTCTGGTCCTAACCCTGAGTAGCTTTGAATGTGGCTTTATTTGGATAAGAGACTTTGCAGATGTAATTAAGGATTTTCAGTGTGAAATCATCCGGGTTTTAGAATGAACCGTAAATCCAATGAGTGTGTCCTTATGAAGCAGGGTATTTCCCTGACCCCTTCACAGCAGAAACTGGAGTGCACAGGCACTAGAACTAGCTGGGCACTTTAGTACTGGCAGGGGCAGGCTTCACTAAGTTGGTCCCTCCATGTTCTACCCCTTGAGGGAGGGAGAGCACAGATGAGTGGGTTCAGGAGCTGAGGTGAGCATTTTTGGGCACTGGCAGGAGCAAAACTCCAAGCAGCCCATGTGGCAGTGGCTAGGGGGTTGCCCATGACCTATGAAGCTGCAGAAGGAGTGTTTCAGTGCCCTTTTAGCTTTGCAGTCTGTGGACAGCTTAAGTGTTAACAGCTCAGTGGAGGGTCAGTGTGACACAGCCTTTTGCATCTGCACTTGTGGCACCCAAATTCTTGTCTGGCATCCAGGAGGAATGAGGTCACATGAATGACTTGAAGATGGTAGATGTGGGGGATTTTTTTTTTTTTTTTGATATTGAGTTTTGCTCTTATTGTCCAGGCTGGAGTGCAATGGCATGCTCTTGGCTCACCACAATCTCTGCCTCCTGAGTTCAAGTGATTCTCCTGTCTCAGCCTCCCGAATAGCTGGGATTACAGGCATGCGCCACCACGCCTCACTGATTTTGTATTTTTAGTAGAGACGGGGTTTCTCCATGATGATCAGGCTGGTCTTGAACTCCTGACCTCAGGTGATCCACGTGCCTTGGCCTCCCAAAGTGCTGGGATTACAGGCCTGAGCCACTGTGCCCAGCCAGATGTGGGGGATTTTATTGCTGGAGAAAGTGGCTCTCAGTGGGAAGGGGAGCTGAAAAGGGGATAGAGCAGGAAGGTAGTCTTCTCCTGGAGTACACTGTCCCTGGCGGGACTCCTCTCCAAAGCTGTGCCATCAAGCTGTCCCTCTGAAGTCAAGCCACTTCTCTCCAACATCCAATTGTAGTCTCTGACATCCAGCTACTTCTCCTCTCTGCCGGCTGAGTTCTGGGGATTTTATAGGCACAGGATGGGAGGTGGGGCAGACCATGAGTGGTTTTGGAAAAGGCAACATTTGAGTGGGAAAACAAGGATATATGTTCTCACTTTGGGCCATGGTTCCAGGCTTGAGGGTGGGTCCCCAGCAAGGGCCCCACCCCCTTCTGTCGAGATTTTCCCTGCCTCCTGTCTCTATCACTTATAAGAACAGGAAAAGAGGGAGACAGGCACACAGAGAAGAAGGCCATGTGAAAACAGAGGCAGAGATTGGAGTCATGCTGCCACAAGTCAAGGAATTCTTGGGGCCCCCAGAAGTTGAAGAGTCAAGAAAGAATTTTTAGAGACTTCATAGGGAGTATGGCCCTGCTAATGCCTAGTTCTAGATTTTAGCTTTCAGAACATATGAAAATAAATTTCTGTTACTTTATTTTATTCTTTTGTTGAGACAGGGTCCTGCTCTATCGCCCAGGTTGGAGTACAGTTGTGCAATCGTAGCTCACTGTAGCCTCAACCTTGGGCCATACATAAAATATACTAAAAAAAATTTGCAAGGCCCGGTACGATGGCTTATGCCTGTACTCCCAGCACTTTGGGAGGCCGAGGCAGGCGGATTGCTTGAAGTTAGGAGTTCGAGACCAGCCTGACTGACACAGACCCAGCTCTACTAAAAATACAAAAAATTAGCTGGGTATGGTGGCGCTCGCCTGTAATCCCAGCTACTCAGGAGGCTGAGGCAGGAGAATCACTTGAACCTGGGAGGCAGCGTTTGCAGTGAGCCGAGGTGGTGCCACTGCACTCCAGCCTAGGTGACAAAACAAAACTCCATCTCAAAAAAAAGTAAATAAAAATAAAAATTGCAAAGAAATCTCAGAATGTTTTAAGAAAGTTTATAAATTTGTGTTGGGCCACATTCATAGCTGTTTTGGGGTGTGGGTTGGACAAACTTGTTGTAGATGTTTCTTATCAGACTTAGAAAGGTGTCATGCTCTGAGTTAATTGTCTCCTGGATCTGGGAAAAGACCTAGAAAAGGAAGTGGATTCTCTACAGAAAGTAGATTTCCCCCACAAGAGACAGCTTTGTAGGATCATTTCAAAATACATCAAAGAAACATATCTGGGGGTAAAATGCTTCTATTTTTTGCAGGGCCTACCATCTGTCATGTTGGCATCTGATTGCTACAGTCTGTTTTGTCAGTCTTAAGGTCTCTGTTTTAATGTTAATGCTGGTCAGCTGTATCTGAATTCCAAAGGGAAGAGGGTATAATGAGGCATGTTCAACTACCACTTCCTATCATGGCCTTAGCTAGTTTTGCAGATTAACTTTGGAATGATCTTGGCTGAGATGAGGGATCCATGGGAGGCTTAGAAATTTGTTTTTGGTTTACAATTCCCTCAACAAACATTTATTGAGCACTATCATGTGCCAGGCAGAGAAACAAGAAAATTCTTGTTCTTACTGAGCCTACGTTCTGATAATGATCGTGGTGGGAAAGAGAAAATAAACGAGCAAACAATAAATAAGATAATTTCTGATGGTGAAAAGGACTATTCAGACAGGGTGATGTGAGAGAATACTGAGGTATGGCGGGCTTCTTTAGATTAAGTACTCAGGGAGGAAGGTCTCTGAGGAGATGATATTTAAGCTGAAATCTGAATAAGGCTGGGCACGGTAGCTCACGCCTGTAATCCTAGCACTTTGGGAAGCCGAGGTGGGTGGATCACTTGAGGTCAGGAGTTCAAGAACAGCCTGGCCAACATGGTGAAACCCCCATCTTGAAAAAAAAAAAAAAGAAAAAAGAATGAAATCTGAATAAAAAAAAAAACCTGGTGACCTGAAGATCAATCAATGGGAAGAAAGTTGCAGGCAGATATAGCAGCTGGTGCAAAGGCTCTCATGCAGGAATCACCTCAGGGAGGAATAGGTAGAAGACCAATGGGTGGCCAGGCACACCTTTAATCCCAGCACTTTGGGAGGCCAAGGGGGCGGATCATCTGAGGTCAGGAATTCAAAACCTGCCTGGCCAACATGGTGAAACCCCATCTCTACAAAAATATAAAAAATAAATTAGCTGGGCATGATGGCAGGTGCCTGTAATCCCAACTACTCTGGAGGCTGAGGCAGGAGAATCGCTTGAACCCGGGAGGCAGAGGTTGCAGTGAGCTGAGATTGTACCATTGCATTCCAGCCTGGTGACAAAGCAAAACTCCATCTCAAAAAAAAAAAAGGAAGAAAAAAAAAAAGGCCAGTGGCTCAGGAATCGTGAACAAGGAGGAAGTAGTACAAAATGCAAAGAGCTGCCGGGCTCAGGCCTGTAATCCCAGCACTTTGGGAGGCCAAGGCGGACGGATTACGAGGTCAGGAGACTGCGACCATCCTGGCTAGGATGGTGAAACCCTGTCTTAAAAAAAAATTAAAAATAACCCAAAAAAAAATGCAAAGAGCTCTGAGAAGTGGTAGGGGTCAGATCCTATGCAACCTTGTAAACTATAGTAAAGAGTTTGAATTTTATTCTAGATGCAATGGGAAGGATTCGGAAGACTTTAGGAAAGAAAAGTGGTCTGATTTATGTGTGTGTGTGTGTGTGTGTATATATATATATTTTAGAAACAGGATCTTGCTCTGTTGTTCAGGCTGGAGTACACTGGTGTGATTATAGCTCACTGCAACCTCCAGCTTCTGAGCTCAGGTGATCCTCTTGCTTCTGCCTCTGAGTTTCTAAGACTATAGGCACATGCTGACACACATGGCTAGTTTTTAAATTTTTTGCAGAGATCGGGTTTTGCTATGTGGCACAGGCTGGTCTTGAACTGCTGGTCTCAAGTGATCCTCCTGCCTTGGCCTCCCAGAGCTCTGAGAGTACAGGCTTGAGTGATTGTGTCCAGCCTGATTTGTATTTTTAAATGAATTCTACTGCTGCCATGTTGGAGTTAGTTCAAGGGGTGTGGAGGGTTTGTATTGTGTCAGTTTAGCTAAACTGGGATTTTTTTTTTTCCAAGAATTTCCTTTGCTACCTGACTCAGGCCTCATAGGAGGCATTTTGCATGGTATTTGAAAAGTAAGAACAAAGCAGTAGCTTGTTTTTACACTTGAAATGTCTGAGCAGGGCGCAGGCACCCATCCCAGCTCACCCATGTTGTTGTAATCTGCTGACTCACCTTGCTGGCCTTGGGCAACATCCAGCCCACAGTTCCTTCAACTCCTGCCAGATGTTCCCCTTCAGCTTCTCTAAGACCTTGGCCAGAAACATAATTAGCTTCATGACTAAGGGCAGGGCATTAGCATATCTGTAGGTAGTGAGAGGTCTGTCCTTGCAGGTTCATATTTCTCTTTGCAGATGCTAGTCGATCCTTGTGTTCTCACTTTTGCATCCATCATCCCTTCTAAGTACCAGCCTCAAGCTCTGGCACCAGGCACATATGGTGTTTAATCAGTCCCCACAGTTGTCTAAGGTCAAAGCCCTATAATAAATGTATGTATATCTTAATTTATTTATATTTTATATAAGTATATTAATATATAATTTACAGTTAAAATTATATCAATATTTATATTTTAAATATATTTATATATGTAGAGAAATAGATTTTCTATAAAAAGTTATATATTATATATTAAAATTTTTATGTATAAAACATGTGATTTTTATATATTTGGTATAGATGTATGTATGTGTGTGTGTATGTATATATCTATCTCCATCATTGTGGTTTTCTGCTCTCGTTGAACACCACTGAAGAAAAGGCAAAACTGAAAGCAGATGCTGTGAACTTAGTTCAGAACCAGAGATTCAGAGACGTTGTCATGGAGATGTCATTGTTTCTTTTTTTTAAAATTTCTTTTTTCTTTTTTCCTCTTTTCTCTAAGTATGTTTGTTTCTTAAACAAACAATTTAAGAAATGTTTTGGAGGTTGTATATATATAAATGTATTTACAAAGGGAGAGAGAGAGAAGGGAAAGAAAGAGAGAAAGAAAGAGAGGGAGGGAGGGAGAGAATGGAAGAGAGGGAAGAAGGGAAGGAAGAAAGAAAGGAAGAAAGAGAGGAAGGAAAGAAAGAAAGAAGTATTATAAGAAATTGGTTCATGCAATTATAGAGGCCAAGAAAGCTCAAGATCTGCAGATTTGCAGTTGGCAAGCTGAAGACCCAGGATAGCTGATGGTGCAGTTCTAGTCTGAGTCGGAAGGCCTGAGAACCAGGAGAACAGACGGTGAAAGTCCCAGTCTGAATGCCGCCTGGCTCAAGACTCAAGAAGAGTTGCTGTTTCAGTTTAAGTCTATAAGTAGGAAAAGACTAATGACCTAACTCAGTCAGGCAGAAGGAGTTCCCTCTAATTCCCAGGAAGGTCAGCCTTTTGTTCTACTCAGGCCTTCAAATGATTGGATGGGACTGACATTAGGGAAGATAATTTACTTTCTCTCTACCTATTCCCATGTCAATCTCATCCAGAAACACTTTCACAGACACATCCAGAATAGTTGATCAAATGTCTAGGCACACCATGGACCAGTCAAGTGAACACACAAAATTTACCATCACAGAGGTAGAACTTGCAAAACATATAGGTATATATTGAATGCAAGGTTGCCTTCCTATGCAGTTGTACTGGGCCTCACACTTAGAAGGACCCTACATTTGGTTTAATGCTCTGCTATTGCTGTCTTGAAATTCTATTTATTTATTTATTTATTTTTGAGATGGAGTCTCGCTCTTGCCCAGACTGGAGTGCAGTGGCGTGATCTTGGCTCACTGCAACCTCCACCTCTCGGGTTTAAGCAATTCTCCTGCCTCAGCCTCCCCAGTAGCTGGGATTACAGGCACCCACCACCACGTCCAGCTAATTTTTGTATTTTTAGTAGAGACAAGGTTTTGCCATGTTGGCAAGGTTGGTCTTGAACTCCTGACCTCAGGTGATTCACCCACTTCGACTTCCCAAAGTGCTGGGATTACAGGTGTAAGCCAGCACACCTGGCTCTCTTGAAATTCGTAATAATTTTTTAACAAGGATCTCTGTGTTTTCATTTTTCACTGGACCTGCATATTAGATAACTGGTCCAGATTGGCTATGAGGAGCAAAGGAAAAGAGGCTGAAGCATTACACTTAAATTTTTGGCTTAAACAACTGGGTGGATAGTAGGGCACTTTGAGGTACAATTTGGAAGATAAAGGAAGAATTCTGATTTGAACATGTTAACTAAGACACTGTGATTATCTGTTGATGGCTTCCTCAGCATTTATTTTTCTCTTCTTGATTCCTAACTAGGCCTTGTTTTCCAGCCTTATGGCTAGGGTTTAATTGGCTCCAGTTCCAGTCATCCACAAGCTGTCCTGGCATGGCAGGCTCTGCCCTACAGGGGCGAAGTGTCAACTAATCATAGAAGATTAATTATTTATGTAATTCTCTTTACCTCTAGTTTAAAGAACAAGGAGGGCCGGGTGCAGTGGCTCACACCTGTAAGCCTAGCACTTTGGGTGGCCGAGGCAGGCAGATGACCTGAGGTCAGGAGTTCAACACCAGCCTGACCAACATGGAGAAACCCTGTCTCTACTAAAAATACAAAATTACCTGGGCACGGTGGCACATGCCTACAATCCCAGCTATTCAGGAGGCTGAGGCAGTAGAATCACTTGAACCCGGGAGGCAGAGGTTGCAGTGAACCAATATTGCACCATTGCACCCCAGCCTTGGCAACAAGAGTGAAACTCTGTCTCAAAAAAAAAAAAAGAACAAGGAGAAGGCTGGCTATTTAAGAAGGCAAGGCAAAGGCTGCAGAAGTTAAGCCTAAAGGCTTATCAGATGGGATTGATTACTCTAGGGTTTAAAAAAACTACTAATTTCCCCCAATATTTGTCTTTGCCATCTTCCTATCTGAGGAACCTTTTATTTCTTAGCTGGGGACATAGCTTTCTGGTATGAGAACTATATTGCCCAGCTTTCCATTCAGGTAAGCTCTGCCATGTGACTATATTCTGTTTAATGTGCTATCTGAGGAATTAGAGTATGCAATTTCCTACACATATCCATAAAGGAAGAGGAAATTCCATTTATCCTCCCCCTTTCCTTTCAATTGGCTAGATTTTGTTTGCATTGACTGAAATCCCAGTAGTTTGCGGCAGAAAAGGATCCTGGTCCATTGATGTGGAGCCAGGCCCGTTCTGGACTGCCTCTGGATTTTTACAAGAAAGATAAATACTATTTAATTTAAGCCACCACTATTTTGGTTGTCTATCACATATAGCCAATGCTAATCCTAAATGATATGATAGTCATATAATTAACACCTTTTCTTAAGGACATCTAAATGAGTATCTACTTGCTAGAACCAAGAATCTAATTATAACATCTTTTTTTTCTTATGCAGGCCATGTACAATTTAGTTTTCATACAAACCACAAAACCTTACTAACCCATATTTTGCTTCATCTATTTTTTAAGTCCTAAAAGAAATATAGACACTTTGTTATGATATATTATTAAAAGACCACTATTTCCTCTAGGGAAGCAACAATTGATCCAAATTTTCCTGGCACCAGCTCACATTTCATAAATCCTCGTTCAAAATTAACCCAGATCATTAAACAACATAAAAAAATTTTTTTTTAAATTACCCAATAAAAGCTGCCTTCTGAGTGACTTTTAAAAAGTGAGTTTATGTGTAATCTCAGATAAGGTGACCAAATATTCAAAATTGGCTAAGACACTTCCAATTCCCAGATTGCCAGCTGCTCTGGTTTCTGTCCTAGCACACATCTTAAGGTTCCAGCCAGATGTCATCCAACTTTAGGACAGGAATTCCTGCCCCTACTCAGAAGAGCAAGCCACTGAAAATGGGAAGAAACAGTAAGAAAAATGGAAATGGCAAAAAAACTAAGATGCATTTAAAATTTCAGTTAACAATTTGGTTATTTGTTTAACAAAGTTTGGGAGCATTTGTCAGTTAGTATTATTTGGTTTTATGCATTCCACACACACTGTCCATGATGACCCGTTTCTAGGATATGATTAATATATACATATATGTATTTTTTTTTTTGAAACGGAGTCTCACTCTGTCGCCCAAGCTGGAGCGCAGTGGTGCCATCTCAGCTCACTGCAACCTCCGCCTCCCGGGTTCAGGTGATTCTCCTGCCTCACCCTCTCCAGTAACTGGGATAATAGGCGCCCATCACCTCACCAGGCTAATTTTTGTATTTTTATTAAAGACGGGGTTTCACCTCTTGGCCAGGCTGGTCTTGAACTCCTGATCTCGTGATCCACCCACCTCAGCCTCTCAAAGTGCTGGGATTACAGGCGTGAGCCATGGCGCCTGGCCTCTCACACAAGTTTTCCAAGGCTGTTCCATTTACACATGCCCAGGACTGTTGGATGGTGGGTTGCCTACAGAGGATTGGTCAGCGGTAATTCACCTTTGATGTGCACTGGACAGATAATGTTTAAAGGCTAAATAAAAGTTAGCCAGGTGGACAAGAAAAGGAGAAACAATCCAGCTAGAGAGAACAGTGTATGTAAACAGAAGAAAAAGATAGCATAGTGTATGGATTCAGATGATCTTATCTTTCATTCTGAAATCCCCAAACTTCAAAAAGCTGAAAGCTTTCCTTAACCTATTTGCCAGGAAAACCAGATCTGACTCAATTTGAACTCATGGCTGTGCTGCATTTGTCAGGGACCCATCAGGAAACAGTGGCATTCTCATATTGGGATCACTTGAAGAAGATTTAAGAAAGAGATCATGTATACAGGTGTAGGTGAGGTGTGGCAAAAACATGGGGAGGAGGGAGGGCGCTCACGCCTGTGATCCCAGCACTTTGGGAGGCTGAAGTGAGCACATCACTTGAGATCAGGAGTTTGAGACCAGCCTGGCCAATGTGGTAAGACCCCCTGTCTCTACTAAAAATACAAAAATTAGCTGGGCATGGTGGCGGGTGCCTTAGCTATGTGGGAGGCTGAGGCAGGAGAATTGCTTGAACCGGGGAGGTGGAGGTTGTAGTGAGCCAAGATTTCGCCACGGCACTCCAGCCTGGGTGACAGAGCAAGAATCTGTCTTAAAAAAAAAAGAAGAGAATATTTATTTAAAAAAATCATAGAAGAAATTGACTAAGAAATGCAAGTACAGTGAAAATTATCTAGATTCTGGCTGGGTGTGGTGGCGCACGCCAGTAATCCCAGCACTTTGGGAGGCCAAGGTGGGTGGATCACTTGAGGTCAAGGAGACCAGACTGACCAACATGGTGAAACCCCATCTCTGCTAAAAATACAAAATTAGCCATGCATGGTAGTGCACTCCAGTAATCCCAGCTACTGGGGAGGGTGAGGCAGGAGAATTGCTTGAACCCAAGAGGCACTCCAGCCTGGGCATCAAGAGGAAACTCCATCTAAAAAAAAAGAAAAAAGAAAAAAGAAATTGATTAAGAAACGTAAATATAGTGAAAATTATCTGGATTCTGGCTGGGCGCGGTGGCTACCCCTGTAATCTCAGCACTTTGAGAGGCCAAGGTCAGCAATTAAGAGGCCTAGGCAACATGGTGAAACAGCATCTCTACTAAAAATACATAAATTAGCTGGGCATGGTGGTGGATGCCTGTAATCTCAGCTACTTGGGAGTCTGAGACACGAGAATTCCTTGAACCCAGAAGGCAGAGGTTGCAGTGAGCCGAGATCGCACCCCTGCACTTCAATCTGGGTGACAGAACGAGAGACTCCATCTCACAAAAAAACAAAAAAAAGAAAGAAAATTATCTGGAATCTCATGAAATGTTTGACTTTCTGAACATAACAGGAAATTTTAGGAATAGAAAATAAGAGAAAATTCATTGACAATATATATTTGTATCCTATATTTTCAAATGTTAGTATCATAACTGTCAGAAATAATGTCAAATTTTATTTATTGAAGAGCTGGTTATCCACACCTGAGATTTTACGTATCTTTTATTACTGTTTTCTTCCCACACCATCCCTGCAATCTTCTATATTTTCATCAATTAGAAAGCATGCGGAGTCTGGTGTGAAATTTTTTTCTCTCAATATGATTAGACTTCCAAGGCAAACTGTAGGGTTCCTGACTTCCTCTAAAGGAGGACTAATGGATCACTCCTTCTGGGGGGTATCCATATTCTCTGGAGTATTTTGACTATAGCCTTGAATTAAACACATGGTTTGGTTGGCTACATCATGATTTAATTTCACAAGAAACTTTAATGTCTCATTTCCTCATATCATCACTAACAAGATTTGAGGGCTTGACACTGGCTTTCAACCTCAGCTTCAGCATAGAATTCAAACTGTAGGACTTAGGGAGTATGTTATGGTCTAAATGTTTGTGCCACCCCCTACCCCATTCATATGTTGAAATCCCAACCTTCAAGGTGATGGTGTTGGGAAGCAGAGCCTTTGGGAAGCTATTAGGACATGAGGGGCCAGGTACGGTGGCTCACGCCTGTAATCCCAGCACTTTGGGAGGCCGAGGAGGGCGGATCACGAGGTTAAGAGATCGAGACCATCCTGGCCAACATGGTGAAACCCTGTCTCTACTAAAAATACAAAAAATAGCCAGGCATGGTGGCACGTGCCCGTGGTCCCAGCTACTCGGGGGCTGAGGCGAAGAATCGCTTGAACCCAGGAGGCGGAGGTTGCAGTGAGCCGAGTTGCGCCGCTGCACTCCAGCCTGGTGACAGAGCAAGACTCCATCTCAAAAAAAAAAAAAAAAAAAAAAAGACATGAGGGCAGAGCTTAGTGTCCTTAAAGAAGCCCAAGAGAGACAGGTGCTTGCCTTTTCTACCTTGTGAAGACTTCCCCAGATGGCACCCTCTATGAACCAGAAAGCAGGCGCTTACCAGAAACAGACCTGCCGGTACATTGATCTTGGACTTCTCCGACTCTGGAACTGTGAGAGATACATTTCTTTTGTTTATAAGCCACCCAGTTTATGGTATTTTATTATAGCAGCCCAAACCAACTAAGATGGGGATTTTTGATGCTTATAGAGGGAGGGAAAATTAGAATGCTGTGGGCAGCCACTGATGTACCCATGGAGAGTTGGCTTTCAAATTTTTAGACTATGATTAATATACTAAGAAAAGACACTACAGCAGATACAACTGTAGCCAACTTACAGTTGGGTATTTTACGTATTTGTTTCTTTTATTTCTCACCTTTTTCCAGAAAGTGAAGCAAAGCTTTCTTATGATTTCTCTTCCAGGACAGTAATAAGAAAATATGAAGCTCTTGTTTCTTTTCTTTCTCCTTGGCCTGCAAAGGCCTGTGTTTAACTCCATAATAATTTCTTTTCAAACTCAAGTTGCTCAGGCAACTACACTCTTTGCTCTCTAACTTGACCCCATTTCCTGATGAATGGTCTTTTCATTTCTTTGCTAAGACCTAAAGGTTTTCACATTCTGCAATTTTCTCTGCTAAATAGCTCTAGGCATTACTGCTTATAAAATCATAGACAATCATAAAACCTTAGATCTGGAAGGAAACTTAGAGACCATTTAATCCCACCTCCTCATTTTACAGTTAAAGAAATTGAGTTCTCAAGAGGGTAAGTAACTTGTTCGGTGTCATCCAGCTAATTTGTAGACCAGGTAGTATTTTCCCAAGCTAATTTTTTGACTTGAATAAAACTACAACTGAACCCATTTTAAAGGGCATATACTTTTCCATCTTGATCCTTTTGTAATATAATATTATAATTTACAGAATCTAATTTGCAAAATCACCACTTTTAATCCTGAAAAACACTGTGATGTAAGAAATGGCTGAGTGAGGTTTGTGATTTACATGCTTTTTAATAGACCATGTACTTTGGTCTCAAATTTACTAGTTAATTGAAGGTTGGCGAAGTCAGCCTAAAGGGATTACTTTGCTTTACCTAATGACATATATGGTGGAGGGCAGGAAAAGTTGAAAGAAAATGGGCCAACACAGAGAGACATCAATGTCAGCATGGGAATGAGGTTAGGCTCAATAATCTATTGCCGTTATTATTCCTGTTAATATGATATCACACTTTGTGTGCACAATATCATGACTCTAGCTTGGCAGTATGAAGTCCAGACAAGAAATTATAAATTACCTTTGTGGCTGGGCGCGGTGGCTCATGCCTGTAATCCCAGCACTTTGGGAGGCCGAGGCAGGTGGAATACAAGGTCAGGACCAGCCTGGAGTTCAAGACCAGCCTGGCCAAGATGGTGAAACCCTGTCTCTACTAAAAATACACAAATGAGCCTGGTGTGGTGTTAGGTGGCTGTAATCCCACCTACGCGGGAGGCTGAGGCAGAGAACTGTTTGAACCCAGGAGGCAGAGGTTGCAGTGAACTGAGATTGCACCAGAACTCTGTCTCAATAAATAAATAAATAAAATAAAAAATAAATTACCTTTGTGTACAGAATTTTAATCTAGCTAGAGCCCAAGGTGAGCCATCCTCTTTTTACTGTCCATTTACTTCCCACAGAGGGTCCTCCTATATGGCCACAAGTAACTCACAGAGTCTTTGAAGAGCCACTTTTCTTGACTGCTCTATGTCTCTCTTTGCAAAATTGTGTATCTCACAAGTAGGCCCATTCCTAACACTTGTGAGTTTAATGTGAATGTACAAATTGATGTTTCTCACCCTGCTCCAATGGATCACCCACTCTTCTGTCCATACTGACCTCACAGAGACTTTTAAGTATGTAGACTCTACCCCACATATCCAAGCTCTATCCACAACTCCAAACACCATACACAACTGCCCCTTGACCAGACTTTGGGCAGTATAATTCACCCCTAAAAAGAGAAGAGAGGGACAGAAGCTCAAACAACCTCTGGAAGCAGGTTTAGACTTCATAGCAAGGGAATTGGGGGTTTCCTGAGTAATGGAACTTGATTTAGAAGAGTGAAGGAGGATCAAGGTGGAAAATCCCCTTGGCCACACAGATCTATCACTCTGTGGGGAAGAGTGGGTACCAGGGGATCCAGAGTAGGGTCCTCTAAAGCACAGGATCCAGAAAAGAAGTCCCAGTCAAGTTGACTGGATCAAAAGCAATGCTGCCGATGAGAAAATTGTAGGACGAGGCCCTCCTACAGGTGTTGTCTCTTGGGTTGGACCTATATAAGGAATGGAAGCAAAAATATTTGATGGACAGAAAGAAGCCATCTTAAGTTATTTTTTAAATTGGGAAGGTTCAGATATGTTCTAAAAGAACATCTAAGGAACAAGTCTGTTTTAAAGTATTTCATGTCAGAACTAGAGAGAATCTTCAAAATCCTCTAATAAAGATGGAATGTGATCACAGAGACAAGCAACTTGTCCAAGGTCAGACTGAAGTTAGTAACAGAGCTCAGCCCCAAAACTTCAAACTTGGGCTTCTAGGTTCCAGGCCTGGGTCATTCCTTAACATGGTGCTGTATTCCTTTGAAGTATAACTTTAAGCAACATGAAAGGATGGTCACAGGGTAGCTCTTATTCTGTAAGGTATTTTAGGCTGACTGACTGCACCATGGACTGCATGGTAACTTCTGTGACCTGCACATACACCTCCAGATGAGTTCCTGGAAATAGAAAGTCTAAAGTAACTGGAAAAAACACAAAAAGGAGAGAAATGACCAACCCCTGTGGCGCCTAGTTAATTTTGAGACATTCTTCGATTGTTCCTTATTCCTGCCTCAACTGATAAGGTAACTGGATTTTGTAACCAATCTTGCTCAACTGATAGGTCAACCTCGTGACTCCAGACCCTATGAACCCCTCCCAGCTTACAAAAACCGCCCTGAACTGTAACTTCTGTAACTTTCCACTGCCTAGCCCAAATCTATAAAACCAACTCCTATCCCACAGCCCTCTGCTTACTCTCTTTTCGGACTCAGCCTGCCCGCACCCAGATGAATAAACAGCCATGTTGCTCACACAAAGTTTGTTTAGGGGGTCTCTTCATTCAGAGCACACTTAACAGTGATCCACTGGCCTCGGCCTCCCAAAGTGCTGGGATTACAGGTGTGAGCCACTGCACCAAGACTTTAAAAGGAATTTTGCTATATGCTTCTATAGACAGCCTTTTTCTCAGTAAAGAATGGATGTGCTTGGGAGTGGTTCCCTCCCAGTCATTAGCAGAACACAGTGCATGTGCCATCACTACCTCAGAACTATTTCTGTGTGCTGAGCCTGGTGTTCAAGAAAAAGTCAAATTGACCTTCATCAGCCTACAACAACTTTATCCCTTCACTGGGAGGGATGACCAGCTCCTTGGGAAGATTTTTCTGCCTCAGGTGTGCCTCAGACAGCGGTGGGAAATGTTTAGACAGACTCTTTTTCCCATGGCTTCAATTTCAGCCCCTCTTCTCGGCAGGGAGTGACCACTATCTCATGGTCGTTCTCCACAGAAGCTGCTGGTAAGATGGAAAATGTTTAAAATACAAGTTCTTGGGAAATAAAAGCAGAGGGCAAGTAGGGCTGCAGGTGGAGCTAGTTCCAGAATTGAGCTTGGCATCCTGGGAAAGTAAGGTCAGGTAATACAGAGACTACTACTGTTACAGACTACTGGGTCAAGTACTAGCTATTAATGATCTCATTTAACCCTTTAATAATATGAGGTTAGCCATGTTATTTCTTCCTCCCCCTCTCCTGCCCCACCCCACCTCCTCCTTCTCCTCCTCTTCCTTTTTAGCTGGGGTAACTGAAGCTCAGCCAAAACAAAACAAAATGAAACAACCACTTGCCAAGATCTCAGAGGTAAATGCTGGAGCCAGAGTTTGAACTGAAGTTTTACTGGTTCTGAAATGTATAATTTTTACAACAGAGTCCAGTGAGCCCCAGAGTTCATACCAGATTCACCCAGAAAGAACTTTGAAAACACAAATTCCAAAGTCCTATCCCTAGAAATGCTGATTTTAAGTATGTCGGGAATGGGACCAAGGAATATGTATTTTTAAAAGCCTCCTTGATTTTCTAGTGAAGGAGGTTCAAGGACTGCAGCTCTTTTACACGTGGCTGCTCCCACATCAGCAATTAGTCTAGATGTGTTCTTGTGCATGGGCCTGAAGACTCAGCCCAGTGAGTGAGCTGTGTGTGAGCGTCACACTCTTGGCCCTCCCAGTTCTTCAGCCTCGTATCTCCCTCTCACCAAGTCAGAGTTTGGGAAAGCCAGCCAGTCAGGAAGAGTGCTAATACAAAAAATATAAATGCCACGAGATAGAAATCATGAAACTTCGGCCAGGCGTGGTGGCTTACGCCTGGAATCCTAGCTCTTTGGGAAGCCGAAGGGGTGGATCACGAGGTCTGGAGTTTGAGACCAGCCTGGCCAACATGGTGAAACCCCGTCTCACTAAAAATACAAAAAAACCATCCAGGCATTGTGGCGGGCGCCTGTAATCCCAGCTACTCAGGAGGCTGTGGCAGGAGAATTGCTTGAACTGGAGAGGCAGAGGTTGCAGTGAGCCAGGAGAGCACCATTGCACTCTATCCTGGGCAACAAGAATGGAACACAGTCTCAAAAAAAAGAAAAAGAAAGAAAAAAGAAATCATGAAGCTTCCTAGGGTGGTGAGTGGGAGGAGGGGACAAGCACCCCACGGAGCTGCTTCAGTCACAATCAATGGTCATTAAACTGCTTCTAAGGAGGGCAGGTCCTCTTAGGTGCAGGCCTTTTGTTTGGCTGATTTGCTTTGCAGATCTGGGACCAAGTCATGCCTCTGTTTAGGATCACAAAGGAATCACTGGGGAGCCACCAGCATTCTCCCCACCCCACTACGTTTTACTACATTTTCTCCAGACTTAATAAACCTCTCCTTTAAATAAATATTTTTAAGATATGTGAAAAGATTACTTTGAAGAGGCACAAAATTACTGACCTGTCTCATGCATCCCTGCATTTTAGTCCTGCTGTGTCTCACACCATCCTCACATTGCCTCTGTTCTCCAGGCCTCTGCACACCATTCCCACTGCCTGGAACACTCTCCTGCCTGCTCACTTTCTCTCCACCTATCTTATTCTTACTCATCTTTTAGGTGTGGGCTTAAACATGGCTTTTTCAGGGAGCCTTCCTCAACAGAGAGAATAGAGATTCAGTATATGTTCTGACACCTATCACCACACTCATCGCATTTCACTGTTATTACATATTCAATTATCTGTTTCCCCCTCAACTGTGAGCTCTCTGAAGACAGGACATTTTTTTTGTTTGTTTTGTCCATTACTGTTTCTTCATAGCTAGTCCAATGTTCATGAAATCTGTACTGAGTGATTGAATGAGCTGAGAGTCTGAGGCCATTTACACAGTGAGCCTCTCACTTAGAAAAACTAGAAGCTGGGACTGGAACTGTGGTCAGTTCACAAGAACTCCGGTGTATAGAATTTCTAACTTGACCAAAGCTCAACCTTATCCAAATTATGGTGCCAAGAACCTGGGATGCAAATCAGAAATATAAGAGCCACCAAGGTGTGCAACCTTTTGCCAGCTGTTTTACCGCTTCAACCTCTCTGAGCATTTCTGAGTAGCAAAGTGTAGGAAAGTACAGTGCTTTGAAAACAATACAAATATGAGTCCCTTTTGGTGGAGACATAGATGTGTCATCTTTAAAGGGGCCACATTCTGGTTTCCATTTTTCCCACCTCAAGTCATACCTCTGGGAGGGTAAGCACAGTCAGTACAGTGGAGCCTCTCATCAACACCACTCACCACTGCCATTATCTGGCTGATTAATACAGTTTGTGTTATTGCTAAGGAAAGGGGAGGAGGAGAAAGAACAACGTGGCAGCATTTGTGGTATAAGAATGTGGTAGATCTGTCAAAAACATTTTCCAGATTCCTCACTCTCTAGGGGATAATTTTTCTGCTGGTATTTTGCGATCTCAAAATTAAATACCTGTGCTAGAACTGCCATCTCTAAGGTGACAATACTAAAAATCTCCCTTGATTTCTTAACATGAGAGGTTTTAAATATTAGCTGCCTTAATGAAGTACCATGTGGATAACATTTTAGGACAGGCAGTCAAATTGTGATCAAAAACAAAACATGATTAACTACAAGAAAAAGAACTGGAAGTAGGATTGCCAGATTTAGCAAGTAAAAATGTATGAGACATACTTGCACTAAAAAATTAATTGTTGGCTGGGAACTGTGGCTCACGCCTGTAATATCAGCAGTTTGGGAGGCTGAGGTGGGTGGATCACCTAAGGTCAGGAGTTCGGGACCAGCCTGGCCAACAAGGTGAAACCCCATCTCTACTAAAAATACAAAATTAGCCAGGAGTGGTGGCAGGTGCCTGTAATCCCAGCTACTTGGGAGGCTTAGGCAGGAGAATCACTGGAACCTGGGAGGCAGAGGCTGCAGTGAGCTGAGATTGTTTCATTGCATTCCAGCCTGGGCAACAAGAGTGAAACTCTGTCTCAAAAAAAAAAAATTATTAATCGTTTTTATGAAATTCAAGTGTAACTCAATATCCTGTATTTATCTGACAGCCCTTATAAGGCCTTACATTTCCCTTAGATTGTCCTAATTATTCTATAATTTTAAAAAATATGCATTCTATAGAAATATTTATTCTGTAGTATCATTTCTTAAATGAGTTGAATATTATCATTTAATTTCTTTGTTTGTTTGTTTGAGACAGAGTTTCACTCTTATCTCCCAGGCTGAAGTGTAAAGGCATGTTCTGCGCTCACTACAACCTCCACCTCCCGGGTTCAAGGGATTCTCCTGCCTCAGCTTCCCGGGTAGCTGGGATTACAGGCATCTGCCACCATGCCTGGCTAAATTTTTTGTGTTTTTAATAGAGACAGGGTTTCACCATGTTGGCCACGCTGGTCTCCAACTCCTGACCTCACGTGATCCACCTGCCTTGGCCTCCCAAAGTGCTGATATTACAGGTGTGAGCCACTGCGCCTGGCCTCCTGAGGTGTATTTCATATGGGAAAGTATCAAAGGTCAGTTTCCTGAAGAACAGACTCGGAGCTGAAAGTTGCATGTCAGAGGTTTAAAGCAGGAAGCTCTAGGGAACAACACCTGTAAGAAAGTGAGGAAAGTGGGGACAGAGTAAGATGGAAGTTGAACTGTGATGGAATTTTAAAGAACCCAGACAATCCTACAAGTGAGCTTTAAAGCCCAGATATCTCGTCAAAGTTGAGGCTATGCCTTTGTACCCTCTACCCCGCCTAGGCATTGACTAATCCTTGTGGGCTGCCCTTGGGTTGAGAGTGTAATCTTGAGTAAGACAGCTCCCTTTACCCAATAACAATTCCTGGGAGTGGCTCAGCTGAGAATCTTTAGCAGTGGAGGCCTCTGGGGACTGAATGAGCATCTCAGTTGTGAAGGGGGCTATCCGAGTGGTGTTAAGTTATCAAATACACAGGACAAATTGTAATCCGAGCACTTTAGGAGGCCTAAACAGATGAATTGCTTGAGGTCAGTAGTTTGAGAACAGACTGGCCAACAAGGTGAAACCCTGTCTTTACTAAAAATACAAAAAGACAAAAAACAAAAACCCAGCCTGGCATGGTGGTACACACCTGTAATCCCAGCTACTTGAGAGGCTGAGGCAGGAGAATTGCTTGAACCCAGGAGGTGGAGGCTGCAGTGAGCAAAGATTACGCCACTGCACTCCAGCCTGGGCAACAGAGCATAACTTTGTCTCAAAAAAAGAAAAGTAAAAACTTCAGCACTTATATTTGGGTGTGTTTAATTTACACACTTGTTATTTTGTTTTGTTTTTAAAGATGG
The DNA here is from genome assembly GCA_004027715.1 of Plecturocebus donacophilus. Taxonomy (NCBI): domain Eukaryota; kingdom Metazoa; phylum Chordata; class Mammalia; order Primates; family Pitheciidae; genus Plecturocebus; species Plecturocebus donacophilus. The sequence continues at coordinate 64,127 of PVKP010009547.1, forward strand.
TTTTTAATTATTTATTAGGAGCTACAATATGTCAACTGTACTATGATTTGTTGGTGGTCTTCTGGCTCATATTCTTAGTCTTGGCTAAATAGTTTAACCTTGCTGGGCATGGTGGCTCCTGTAATCCCAGCACTTTGGAGGCCGAGGCAGGCAGATCACGAGGTCAGGAGTTCGAGACCAGCCTGGTGAAACCTCGTCTGTACTAAAAATACAAAAATGAGCCAGGCATGGTGGCATGGGCCTGTAATCCCAGCTACTCAGGAGGCTGAGGCAGGAGGATGGCTTGAACCTGGGAGGCAGAGGTTGCAGTGACTCGAGATTGCACCATTGCACTCCAGCCTGGGTGACAGAGTGAGACTGCGTCTAAAAAAAAAAAAAAAAAAAAAAAATACAGCCTAACCTACCATTGGCAGTAACAATAGAGAAGTGTCTAACCTTTGGACTATTCTTTTTCCTTAACCCTTATTTGACTGACAGGTATTTCAGAAGGTTGGAGAAGCCATATCTGGACTGGAAACCTCAACTTATTATTCCTGTATTTTCTGAGAGGGCATAGAATATTCTTTTTTGTGTGTATGACCGAGTTTCACTCTTGTTGCCCAGGCTGCAGTGCAATGGTATGATCTTGGTTCACTACAACCTCTGCCTCCCGGGTTCAAGCGATTCTCCTGCCTCAGGCTTCAGAGTAGCTGGGATTACAGGCATGCGTCACCATACTCGGCTAATTTTGTATTTTTAGTAAAGATAGGGTTTTACCATTTTGGTCAGGCTGGTCTTGAACTCCTGACATGCCCTCCTTGGCCTCCTAAAGTGCTGGGACTACAGACGTGAGCCACTGTGCCTGGCCAGGGTAGTCTTAATTTAATCTCATATGGGAAAACAGGTTATGGAATAAGTGGATGACATTCAAATAAATCTGTCTGGTTAGTACTGGGAAATATAGGATTGGGACTAAGAAGATAATTCAAGGAAACGCTGTATGGGGCAGAAGGCTCACCAGCTGTTTTCATTTCATCAAACGATAGAAACAAATGCACATGTACTTAAGCTGAAACCAGAATACCTGAAAAAGAATTTCCTGGAAGACTGAAAAGCTTAATGCAGAAGATAGTGTAATAGCTTTCTTCAGAATTTGTAAAGGTTTGCCTTTATTTGGGCCATAGATTCTTATCCAAGGATGGGTTCAATAGCTAATAGTTTCTTAGTGTACTTTCCAGCCCCAGGAGTCAATAATTTAGTGTACTTAAGTAGGAATCTCCTTGACATTTCTGCATTGAATATCAGAATAAATAGGTAATAGCATATCCATATAACTTGCTAACTTGTCATTTAGGCTGCCTGAGGGCTGCAGTAAATTGCTCTGCCACATTTTTAAGTGAATATACAAATGCTCACCATCAGTGATAAGATGATCCCGTGTTTTATTTTATTATTACTCTTCCCCTCTGGTGCTGAGAAATGAAATGCTTATGAGAGGGAAAGGGGTATGGCTTAATAACTTGTAACCAGATATTCTGTTCAGTAGTGTGAACTTCCCATGTCCCTATTTTTGTCCTTTCTTCCCAAGAACAGTAGACTCTCATAATGTGGGAAAGGGTGGCATAGTCACCCTTGAATATAAAATACCCATAGGAATTAGGTACAAGTGAGAATAAAACAATAAAATGAACTTGTAATTGGTGACTTATCCTTCTTTCTAAAAATAGTGCCAACAGACAACTAATAATGATATTAACACAAGGCTTATTATAAGGCAGTCCCTGTTTTAAAGGTTTTATTAATATTAACTTAGTGCTTACAACAACTTGTGAGGTAGATATAGTTATTATCTCCATTTTATGGATGAGAGAACTGAAACAGTGACATTATGTGATTCACCCATGGTCACACATAGTACTAGCTACTATGGTAAACTGTCTCTAATGAAATACTGATTTCCTGACTGTATTTGAGTTTGTTCAATAGTGTGTTTCTAGAGAAGACTTAATCAGTTTTTGAGAAAACATGGCATTCAGTCCAATTTCAAATTAGGAAGATTCTTTGGCTCAATTCCTTTAGTCTCTAAAAGTCCCTCAGAGCCCTTTCTTGGATAATTAGTTGCAAACAATATCAATTATATCTAAGCAGACAAATTTAATTACTACAGAAGATCAATTGATTTTTTTAATTATCATTGATTGCTCAGTAGTTATCTCAGTGTAAAGGTTTGTACATTCTAAATCTTTAATTTAATTCGTTTATTAAGTAGCCTACAGGTTGACACCAAAGTAAGAGAGGTGAATTTTCCCCTGCTCCCTTATCTTCTCAATGAAAGTAAACACCTTGGAAGCCCAAGATAATCAACAACAAAACAACAACAATTAATATTAAATTATGTGTAGGATTTTGGGATATTTTCTCTTTTTTGATTTTAGGGGGTTTATTGAAGGAGTGACATCCTAGTTTTCCTAATGGTGGGGATAGAGCTTGCTTTATGAGCTATTTCACTGAGTACCAGAATGCAGCTATTTTTAATCCTTAAGTCAAATCCACAACGAAGCCACTTAAGATCATAAAGATAATTGAAAACTGATGTGGATTTAGAGAGACAATAACTGAATTCTACTTAACAACAAAAAAAGAGAGACCGGGTTGGGGGGGGTGATGGGGGTTTTAGGGGCGATGTGGGGGGATGCGTCTCACTATGTTGTCCAGGCTGGTCTTGAACTCTTATGTTCAGGCGATTCTTCCTCCTCAGCCTCCCAAAGGGTCGGAATTACAGGTGTGAGCCACTGCATCCAGCCAATTCTACTCTTTAAATCTATCTCTACCCCTACTCCTTTCCTCAACAGTAGCTGTGTGTGTGATTTAGTTTTTCAGTGTTTCCATTATCTCATCTTTAAAACGAGGATTATCACATCTGTCTTGCCTACAGGCCAAGTCTGTGGCAGTGCATCAAAAAATACTAAATGTATGTAAATTCAAGGATCATTAATATTTAGAGATAACTGTGATATTTTCATTATTTTGCTATAAAAATATTGTCTGTCACTAATTGTATCAGTAATCTATTGTGGCATAAGAAACTACCCTTGGCCGGGTGTCCTGGCTCAGGTCTGTAATCCCAGCACTTTGAGAGGCCGAGATGGGTGGATCATGAGGTCAGGAGATCAAGACCATCCTGGCCATGCTGAAACCCTATCTCTACTAAAATACAAAAAATTAGCCAGGCATGGTGGTGCACACCTGTAGTCCCAGCTACTCAGGAGGCTGAGGCAGGGGAATTGCTTAAACCTGGGAGAAAGAGGTTGTAGTGAGCAAAGATCATGCTACTGTATTCCAGCCTGGTGACGGAGCAAGACTCCATCTGAAAAAAAAAAGAGAGAGATCCAAGATGGCCAACTAGCAACAGCTCAGGAATGTAGCTCCCAGTGAAAGCGCAGAGAACGAGTGGACGCCGCACTTTCCGACGAGTTTTTGTTGCCCACAGACCGGGAGATTCCCGGCGGAGAAGCCACGCGGGTCGCCAGCGCGACTCTTTTGGCCGGCACGGCTCTTTTGCCAGCACCCAGCGCGGTGCTTCCCAGTGCGGAGTGTGCGGGATGGACGGGGACGGGCTTGGCTGGTCCCATCCCCACAAGGAAAACAGCAATTGGAAGCGCTGAGGACTGAGAGTTTCACAGCGGGCGCAGCGAACCCGGGAAGGTCTGGCTCAGAGGGGAACCGGCGTCCGCCAAAGGAAAACTAAGAAACAGAAAAACTTCATCACCGGGCGGAGAGAGATCCAAAATGGCCGCGTAGCAGCAGCTCAGGATTGTGGCTCGCGGTGAGGGCGCAGAGAGCGAGTGGAAGCCGCAAATGCAGACGAATATTTGATGCCCACGGACTG
>PVKP010009548.1:0-67854 GCA_004027715.1 Plecturocebus donacophilus
TGTTCCTGTAGATCCCCCAGACCCTCCGAAGCTGTCGGCCCTCCTAGACGTGGGCCAGGGCCACATGGCTGTGTTTGCCTGCTCTGTGGAGAGCCGCCCCCTGTCCCTGCTGGCCCTGTTTCACGGGGAGCACCTCCTGACCACCAGCCTGGGTCCCCAGCTCCCATCCCAAGGCCGGCTCCGGGCTAAGGCTGAGGCCAACTCCCTGCAGTTAGAGGTCCGAGAATTGGGCCTTGGGGACTCTGGCAGCTACCGCTGTGAGGCCACAAATGTTCTTGGATCAGCCAACGCCTCAGTCTTCTTCCAGGTCCGAGGTGAGTGTCAGTCTTCTGAAGATACAGTAGACTCTGATACCCTGGGGGCTACTCTGATCAGAATTTGGGCTGGATACTGTGAATTTTGTGCAGAAACGTGTCTTTTTTCAGCTCTGGTAAGGGCAGTTTCCAGCCTGCATAGCAGAAGGCCTCTCTTTGCCTCGAGCTAGATATTTTCACCTGTAATAACTGCAGCAGCCACTAGGAGGCAATAGCAATTCACAAGGTGGCTTGGTGGGAGCACTTTCTGAGTAACTTATTTTGTGATCATATAATTTTGTTACATAGTAAACGTTCTCATACAAAACCTAATACATATGTATATTATGCATATATGTTTATGTGTGAGTATACACACACATACAAATATACATTATATATCTGCTTATGTATAATATACTAATAGTCTTCATGTATATACACTTATGTGTGTGTGTGTGTGTGTGTGTATAGTCTCTATAAAAATCCTCCCTCAGGCCAGGCACATGGCTCACACCTGTAATCCCAGCACTTTGGGAGGCCAAAGCAGGCAGATCACTTGAGGTCAGGAGTTCAAGACCAACCTGGCCAACACTCTACTAAAAATACAAACATTAGGCAGGTGTGGTAGTAGGCACCTGTAATCCCAGCTACCTGGGAGGCTGAAGGAGGAGAATCATTTGAACCTGGGAGGCAGAGGTTTCAGTGAGCTGAAATTGCACCACTGCCCTCTAGCCTGGATGACAGAGCAAGACTCCATCTCAAAAAAAAAAAAAAAAAAAAAAAAAAAACTCCCTAAACAAACCAGGAAAAAGGAAAGATTATACCCATAATGCAAAGGTGAAAGAAAAATGTGTGCTTCTTCTCCCATGGTGACCAACAGCACCAATTTTGGGACATTTACTGTGAGCCTCAGTTCTGTGTATCTTTTCTTACCACCTCCATTTCACAGGGAGAAATTGAAGATCAAAGTTTTAGGAGCTTTTCCCCAGCCACACGAGACTGCTAGCTGTGGTCTCGGCATGGTCTATGCTCTTGCTGAGCATTCCAGCTATCCCTCCATCTCACCCAGCACCCTGGGGTTCTCCTGCTTCAGACCCAGGGGCCACTGAGGAGCTGCCCTTTGCCTGATCCCCGGTTCCTGTGCTCTTGCGGCCTGGAGTCTGGATGCAGGGCCAGCCGGGTGAGGGCGCTCAAGATCACATAGCTGCTAACATTCCCTTCCAAGCCCTCCATCAACCATGCTGAATCCAGCTCCTGGTCAGGACGGTGGCCCTGGGATTATCTAAATCCCTCCCTTTTCAGTGCTTTATGGGTTAAACCAACGTTTGTCAGGAGCTAACACATGCAGGCGCAGTGCCTGGAACTGGGGTCACAGGTCATACAAGTACACAAGTCCAGTGTCCATGAGGCTTATGCACTGGTAGGTGAGATATGGCTGATACAGTAAAACCATCCCACCAGGTGGGGGGAGGCAAATGCCAGGATGGAGCCTGTGCAGGAGAGTGGGGAGCAGGAGGGGCCAAGGCATGGGACTGAGTGGGCCCTGCGGTGGTCTGGAAGGGGGCTGTGGCTCCAACACATGGGGCTGGGTGTGTAGTCCTGGGTGGACACGCACATGGTTCCGGACTGTCAGAGGTGTGGTGGAGAGCCCTCACCTGCTCTTGGTTTTCCCCTGCAGGAGCCTGGGTCCAGGTGTCACCATCACCTGAGCTTCAAGAGGGGCAGGCTGTGGTCCTGAGCTGCCAGGTGCCCACAGGCGTCCCGGAGGGAACCTCATATCGCTGGTATCGGGATGGCCAGCCCCTCCAGGAGCCAACCTCAGCCACGCTCCGATTTGCAGCCATAACTTTGACACAAGCTGGGGCCTATCATTGCCAAGCCCAGGGCCCAGGCTCAGCCATCACGAGCCTTGCCACACCCGTCAGCCTCCATGTGTCCTGTAAGGACTTTTATCCTGTCCAGGTGTGGGGGAAGGAATGCTGTCCCCTGGTCCTGGGCTTTGCCACATGACAGAGCCCTGGATGAGGGGTCTCCCGGCTGGGTCCTGACACTCCCCACCCTGTGTAGACGCCCCACGCCAGGTCACACTCACTACCCTGATGGACACAGGCCCTGGGCGGCTAGGCCTCATCCTGTGCCGTGTGAACAGCGACCCTCCAGCCCAGCTGCGGCTGCTCCATGGGGACCGCCTCGTGGCCTCCACCCTACAAGGCATGGGGGGACCTGCAGGCGGCTCTCCCAGGCTGCAGGTGGCTGCGGCCCTCAACACACTGCGCCTGGAGATCCACGAGACGGTGCTGGAAGATGAGGGCGTCTACACGTGTGAGGCCTCCAACACCCTGGGCCAGGCCTCGGCCTCGGCCGACTTTGATGCTCAGGGTCAGTGTGTGTGTGTGTGTGTGTGTGTGCGCGCGTGTGCACCCACATGTGTATGTGTGTGTCCCCTTTAAAAGAGGAGAGGAGGTGGGAGAGGGTTCTAGAAGTCTGGGAGCATAGAAATTGTCCCCATTCCCACCCTTCCTAAGGGTGGTGGACTCCAGACTTGACTTTCACACCAGATTTTACACGTGTGCCCAGTGGATAAAACTAAACAGGGAATTTGAGGGCAAAGTGCAGCAGGGGAGGGGAGGTCTGTGGTCTCTCCATTTGCCCCCCACCAGGGTCAGGGAGGGGCTCAGGGCCCTCCAGGTCTCTGTGGAACTCCACTTGGGACCACTCAGGAGCCAGTGGGCTGTTCTAAGCGTGACCTCTGAGCCTCAATTATAGGTGGGCCACCTGAGGCTCCCAGAGGTCAAGGGACTCCCCAGCAGTAGGGGCAGCTCGCTCACATGGAGACAGGTGGCTTGCTGTACACAGCCTTAAGACCCTGGCTGGTGTTCTGTGCCCTCCCTCTCCCCAGCTGTGAATGTGCAGGTGTGGCCTGGGGCCGCTGTGCAGGAGGGGCAGCTGGTGAACCTGACCTGCCTTGTGTGGACCACTCACCCGGCCCAGCTCACCTACACGTGGTACCAGGATGGGCAGCAGCGCCTGGGTGCCCGCTCCATCCTCCTCCCCAATGTCACGGTCAGGGATGCCGCCTCCTACCACTGTGGTGTGGGTCCCCCTGGTCAGCCACCCCGCCTCTCCAGACCTATCACCTTGGACGTCCTCTGTGAGTCTGGCTGGATGCAGGGTGGGGCTGGCAGGAATGGCAGCAACCCACAGGGATCTGAGCATGGCCGGAACCCTGCAAGTGTCCAGTGGGGAACTCGGTACCTAGCTAGCTAGTAGAGCACGGGACAAGGGGCATTAGAGTAGGGGCACTGGGGTGAGTTCTGTCTGGGCAGAGGAGCAGTGCCCCAGATTGGGTGGTCGGGAGCCATTGGGGTGGGGAGCCAGGGCTCTTCTGAGTTTGAATGCCCCCTGCAAACTGGCCTTCTGCAGGCTGTGACTCTGTGTAAGCCTCTCGTGCCCTGCAGACGCACCCCGCGACCTGCGCCTGACCTACCTCCTGGAGAGCCGTGGTGGGCAGCTGGCCCTGGTACTGTGCACTGTGGATAGCCGCCCACCTGCCCAGCTGGCCCTCAGCCACGCCGGCCACCTCCTGGCCTCTTCGACCGCAGCCTCTGTCCCCAACACCCTGCGCCTGGAGCTGCGGGAGCCACAGCCCAGTGACGAGGGTTTCTACAGCTGCTCTGCCTGCAGCCCTCTGGGCCAGGCCAACACATCCCTGGAGCTGCGGCTAGAGGGTGAGGCAAGGCCCAGGCCAAGCCCACTGAGATGGAAACCCACCGTGGTGTCTGGCTGGGCCCCGCTGATCATGGCCTCCTTGGTACAGGCGTGTGGGTGATCCTGGCTCCAGAGGCTACCGTGCCCGAGGGTACCCCCATCACAGTGACTTGTGAGGACCCTGCTGCCCTCCCACCCACCCTCTATGCCTGGTACCACAATGGTCGTTGGCTGCAGGAAGGTCCAGCTGCTTCGCTTTCATTCCCGGTGGCCACGCGGGCTCATGCAGGCGCCTACTCTTGCCAGGCCCAGGATGCCCAGGGCACCCGCAGCTCCCGTCCTGCTGCCCTGCAAGTCCTCTGTGAGCAAGGGGTCTTCCGCCAGGGCTGCCCCAGAGGAGGGTGGTGGAGGGCGCTTCTAGGCTAACTGCAGTGGGCCCAGGATTGGGCAGTTGGGGAAAGAGGACGTAGGTGCTGGAGAAAGAGACTCAGCTATACAAGCCCTGCCTGGCACTCTGCCCACAGGCCTCCTGGGAAACCATTACTTCTAGGAAGTGGCCATTGGTCCAGAGGCTTCAGCCTGGCCAACATCAGGCAGCTGGGCAATGGGCAGTAGCGGGTGCCTAAGCAAGGCCCCTATCTGTGCCCTGCCTGCCCGCAGATGCCCCTCGGGATGCCGTGCTGTCCTACTTCCGGGACTCCAGGACCAGATCCATGGCTGTGATACAGTGCACGGTGGACAGTGAGCCACCTGCTGAGCTGGCCCTATCTCATGATGGCAAGGTGCTGGCCATGAGCGGCTGGGTCCACAGCTTGGCATCGAGGACAGGCCATGTCCAGGTGGCCCGAAACGCCCTACGGCTACAGGTGCAAGATGTGCCCGCAGGTGACGATGACACCTATGTTTGCACAGCTCGAAACTTGCTGGGCTCAGTCAGCACCACCAGGCGGCTGCAGGCGGAAGGTGAGTAGGAGAGGGGAGGAAGAGGGACTCCGATGCTGCAGCGTCCAAGGCCATGAGAAGGGCTGCAGCTCCCATTAGAGAGGGCTGTCTGGCCTGAGAAAGCCCTGCCTTGAGAGGCCTAATGTGATGGAGGAGGAACAGCTCCCGCTGGTGGGGGCACAGATCCAACTTGGAGACTCCAGATCCCAAGTCAGACTGAGACCTTCCCACAACGTGCAGAGGCCCCTCAGAGGTCCCACGCAGAGGCTCCACCCCCACAGACCTACAGATCCCCAGCCTTCTCTCTGTCCTTCCCCCAACAGGACCGAGCGTGGTGGCAGAGCCTGGCCTGCATGTGCCCGAGGGCACTGCCCTGAACCTCAGCTGCCACCTCCCGGGTGGCCCTGGGCCTGTGGGCAACTCCACCTTTGCATGGTTCTGGAATGGCCAGAGGCTGCACGTGGAGCCTGTGCCTACTCTCACCTTCACCCACGTGGCTCATGCTCAAGCTGGGATGTACCACTGCCTGGCTGAGCTCCCTGCTGGGGCTGCCGCCTCCACTCCGGTCATGCTTCATGTGCTCTGTGAGTGTGAGCCCCATTCCCTGCCTTAGTCTCCCTACATCTCACACACTCACCTCAGTTCTTCCTCCTCTTCTGCCTGCAGAGTGAGGATTTCACAGATATTGAGTCCTGGGTTGGAATCCTGGCTCTTCCACTGACTCACTGTTTGATCTTGTATGTCTGTGACAGGGTTTCTTCATCTGTAAAATGGGGAATACATCATTCACCTCATCTTGCAAGTAGTATAAGAAATAAATGGCTGAGCATGGTGGCTCATGCCTGTAATCCCAGCACTCTGAGAGGTTGAGGTGGGCAGATCACTTGAGGCCAGGAGTTCGAGACTAGCCTGGCCAATATGGTGAAACCCCATCTCTACTAAAAATACAAAAATCAGCACAGCATGATGGCACATAGCATGATGGCACAGGATTACACATGTAATCCCAGCTATTCAGGAGGCTGAGCCAGGAGATTTGATTGAATCTGGAAGGTGGAGGTTGCAGTGAGCCAAGATCATGATCACTGCACTCCAACCTGGGCAACAGACTGAGACTCCTTCTCAAAAAAAAGAAAAGAAATAAAGCATGCTAAATATCTGGCACACAATAGGCTCTCATCAGTATTGGTCTCCCACTCCAGTTTTCACCAGCGCCTACACTGTATCAGTCAGCTATTGCTACATAACAAGCCACCCCAAAACTGACTGCTTCAAACAAAAGTCATGTTATTTGCTCAATTCTGTGGGCTGGGCTCAGCTGGGCAGTTCTTCTGTTGTTCACAGCTCATGTGGCTGCAGTTGTCCAGTGGTCTCAGATGACTGCAAGCTCATAGCTGGCGATTGAGCCACATGTGCCCAGCAGGCTGGCCTAGGCTTCCCACATTGTTGTGTTCCAAGAAGAAGAGCAGAAGCTACAGACCTCTTAAGGTCTGGCTCTGAAGTTATACATCACTTCTGAAGTTATACATCACTTCCTTCTTCAGTTGGTCAAATGGAGTCACAGATTCAAGAAGTGAGGAAATAGGTTCTGCCTCTTGATGCAAGGAGCAGCAAAGTCATTGTGCATGGATACAGGGAGGGAGGAATTTGTGGTCATTTTCTGTAATCACGACACTCCCTTCCTCCCCACAGACCCTCCCAAGACGCCCACCATGACGGTCTTCATGGAGCCTGAGAACGGCCTCCAGGGCATCCTGGATTGCCGAGTGGAGAGTGAGCCCCTCGCCAGCCTGACTCTCCACCTTGGCAGTCGACTGGTGGCCTCCAGTCAGCCCCGGGATGTTCCTGCAGAGCCACACATCCATGTCCTGGCCTCCCCCAATGCCCTGAGGGTGGACATCGAGGCTCTGAGGCCCAGCGACCAAGGGGAATACGTGTGTTCTGCCTCAAATGCCCTGGGCTCTGCCTCTACCTCCACCTACTTTGGGGCCAGAGGTGAGGGAAGGGGGCTCCATCCCCCAGCCACTCTGCACAAACGCCCGGTTCTTAGACCCAAGGGTTCCTTCTTTGTATTCCTTCTGCTGCAGCACGGCTTGCCTGTCTACTTGAAACTTATTGCTAGGGGCTCCCTTGCATGGAGGGAGCTTCAGAGATCAAGCAAACGTTAGAAGGTTTCATCTCTGGTGGGTCCCCTTGGAAGGGAGCACTGGGGGCCTGCAGCTCTGACAGCCCTGAGCCCCACTCTGTGTTCCAGCCCTGCACCGCCTGCATCAGTTCCAGCAGCTGCTCTGGGCCCTGGGAATGCTGGTGGTCCTCCTGCTCCTGCTGTTGGGCCTGTGGGCCTGCTGCACCTGGAGGTGGGTCTGGAGTGGGGGATGGGCCAGAAGATTGGCCGCCTCATCCTCCTAAAGCCCCAGGTCCTTTAGGAGAACCTCCCTCCTCTCAAGTTCACAGTCTGCCTACTTCCCAGCCTGCCCCTCCAAATTGGGAATCCCTTCTAGAATTGCCCCTAAATCCTCCTTGCTGTAGTTTTCTTCTTTCCTACTCTCTGTCCTGGCTGTGCTGAAGCAAGGGCTGGGGAGGAAGAGAGAGGAAGCACCCACTCTCCATGAGGCTTCCACGCTCTGTGCTGTGGGTGGTCTGGAGCCAGCATGTGGGGAGCGGGAGAGGGAATGGGGGCAGGCGGTGGGGAGGGGAGAGGCTCTCTGAGTCCACTCTGGGCCTTGCAGAAAGAGGCGTGTTTATAAGCCGAACACGGGTGAGAATTCGGTGGAGCTGGCTTCTCAGAAAGAGACCATGCAGGTATCCATTCAACACACGCGGGTAGACATAATACCCAGCTAACCCACAGTGCTGGCTGGCATCTGGAGGCTGATACCATTTATGGGATGGTGCCTGGGACCAAGGGGGAGGTTGGGAAGACTGTACAGGGAATCAGGAGCCTCTCAGGAGATAGGAGAGCCCTGCTTGCAACAGAGAGCACCCCTGTGTCTGCTGGTGGCTGGCGTAGAGGACTAGGGGAGACTTTCTGGACTTAGCAGCATCCCCTCCATTTCCAAGACACATGTTCTGACTCCCCCACCTTTGTTCTGAGCCCCTCTTCCCCATGACTGAGCTCGCCCATCACCTGGGCAGAAGTGAAAGCCAGCTTCTCCTCCCTGGGGTGTGTCCTTCTAGAGCTGATTCATCTGGTGGGCCAGGGTTCCAGTCACACTTGCAGCCACGCACACTCCCACCAATCCTCTTGGGGCCTGCCCTGGCTTCCAGAGGCCTCCTGTGACCAGGGTCTTCTCTGTGGGAAGCTCATTGATCCTGATGTAGCCACATGCGAGACCTCATCCTGTGACCCGCCCCTGGGCTGACCGGTGGTGTTGCCTGCCCTCTGGAGGAGAAGGTGGTCAGTGCCTGTGATGACTCCGGCCCGTGAATGTGAATGCGGCGTTGGGTCCTGCCTGCCTCTGCGAAGACAGCTCTGTGACATCCGACTTTTTATGACCTGGCTCCAAGCCTCTTGCCTGCCCCACCCCCCCACCGCCAGAAATGGGTGGTGAGAGGTGGGGATAAATCTCAGTCTCCCCAGGAGGGTGTTGACCCTGGAGGATGCTGAGGAGCACTGAGTCGATCATGCTGACCACTTCTCTTGCTCTCTCTTCTCTGATGCCCTCCCTTCTCTCCATTTCTCCCTCAAAGGAAGCCCTGCCCTTTCACATGTTTCTCCTCTAAAGCCACCCTGCACTTTGGCTGGATTCGAGCATCCTGCGTCCTCAGAGGTTCGCCAAGGCACTCTGTATTTGGCAGAATATAAGTTAGGGTGTTGTAACAAGAGACCAAATACAATGACTTCAACATGATCAAATTTTATTTTTCTCTCTGGTGATAGTCTGGCTGTTATGATGGTTTAAGGTGTTGGGGCTCAGGATCCTTCTATCTTCCTTTTCTCTATCCCTAAAATGTTGCCTTTGATTGTGAGGCTCACCATGGCCCCGCTCTGTCCACATGCCCTCCAGCCAGAAGAGGGAAGAATGGAGGCAGAAGCACACCTATGCCCATGGTGGATGCAACCCAGAAGTTGCACATGACTTTTCCACTCACTTCCCATTGGCTGGAGGATTGTCACATGGCCACTCCAAGCTACAAGGGAGGCTGGGAAATGCAGTTTTTCTTCTGAGTCCAGAGGATATTTGGAATTGGGTTTCCAAAAGACTCCCAACTGTGGGCTCATCCCTGGGACTTTTGACATTGATGGGAATGCCACCAGCAAGCCATGTTTTGTCTCAGTGCCCATCTACTGAGGGCCAGGGTGTGCCCCTGGCCATTCTGGTCATGGACTTCCTGGAAGAGGTGATCACTCTCACGCTTAAGACCGAAGAAAGAAAAAAGGTTTGGTGTTTTCCTAGGGAGAGAGCATGTCAGGAAGTACAGTTGCCTCAGCAGACATCCTTGTGCCAGATTTGGCCCCTGGAAGAAGAGATGCCTTCATTCCCACCACCACCCGTTCCCCCAGGGATGGGTACTGCCTTACTGGCACTTACATGAGTGAGGACAGACACAGGTGTCGTCTGCATCCTTGTTCCTGCTCCAGATACATCCCTGTCCATGACTGAGTGAGCTCCTGTCCTTTTCCCAGAGGACCCTATGTCAGGGGCTGTTAAAGAGGATGAGTTACCAAGAAGGAATGACGTGCCCCTGGGAATCAGGGACAGAGAGAAGAGAGCTCTCGAGTGGGCTAGTGACTCCCCTTGCAGCATGGTGCAAATGGTGGGAGGAGCTAAGAGCCCTCTGCTATAGGATTTGGGCTGAAAACCAGAGAGAAGTGGGGAGTTGGCACAGGAGCTAACAGGCTGGGAGGCAGTTGGAAGGCAGGTGAACTTTGTGTAGCAGAGGCCACACCTCCCTCATTCCAACCCCATTCCTTTTCTTGCTCCATTGCCAGACTCTTGCTGGGAGCCCGTCCAGAATGTCCTTCTAATAAACCTCTACCCTATGATGCAACTGGAGTGAGTCTCTTTCTTGCAACCCAAACAGCTGGGCTAGAGCACAGAGGACTCACATGTTAGTGGGGTTTATTCTCAGACACTGTCTGTAGGATGGAGCCAGAGGTGCAAGTTACATGGCATTTATCACAAACTACCTTGTGCTGAAGTGTCCCTTTCTGCTCCTCAAGGCTCCATGTGTTGCTCACATTTGCCACCCACAATGACCAGCACTGTGTATGGCATGCAGTAGGTGGGCACAAACTCAGCACTTGTCTTGTCTACATTGCTGTCAATGCGGAGGGCGGAGGACATGGACTAAATCCAGAAGTGGGACAGGGAGAGAGCAAGCCAAGTACACCCAGATGTTTGGGGGCTGTCTGGGGAGGAGAGGGTGTGGGGAGGACCATAAGGAGCTGCCGAAGGGTGGCCAATGGGGGAATCTGGGAACTTGGGGGTCTTCATCTGCTTCCATGTACTTCCAAGGGGACATATGTCCATCTTGGATTGGAGGGTCCTCAGAGGGGTTGGTTGGGTTCACTTCCAGTGGCTGGAGGCCTCCCAAGACTTTTTGTACTTTTAATTGAAGTGTAACATACAGAAATGTTCACACATTATAAATGCAACTCAAGGACTCTGTCTCAAAATAAAATAAATAAAAATAAAATAAGTGCATTTTGTTGTGTGTAAATTATACCTTAATAAAGTTGAATTGAAAATCCAAAGTAGTAATAATAAGTAATAATCTCCTAAGAACAGACTTGCCAGGTGTGGTGACTCACTCCTGTAATTCCATTGATCTGAGAAGCTGAGGCAGGAAGATCACTTAGGACCAGGAGTTCTTTTTTATTTTTATTTTTTGAGATGGAGTCTTACCCTGTTGCTCAGACTGGAGTGCAGTGGCATGATCTCTGCTTACTGCAACCTCTGCCTCCCAGGTTCAAGCCATTCTCTTTCCTCGCCTCCTCAGTAGCTGGAACTACAGGCACGCACCACCATGCCTGGCTAATATTTGCAGTTTTACACAATCACCTCCTTTACAAAATTGCCTTAGGAGGCTGAGGCAGGAGAATCGCTTGAACCCAGAAGGCGGAGGTTGCAGTGAGCTGAGATTGTGCCATTGCACTCCAGCCTGGGCGACAAAAGTGATACTCTGCCTCAAAAAAAAAAAAGGGGCTTAAAAATTAACATCTCTTGCCATCCAATTTGCACCAAGTAAGACTATACTTCAGGGATCATTTCTATAGTTTGTTACTAGAGAAGTTTCTCTGAACGTGTAGAGCACTGAACTGTCAATAAACTAGGCATGGATGGATCGTATCTCAAAATAATAAGAGCTATTTATGACAAACTCACAGCCAACATCATACTGAATGGGCAAAAACTGGAAGCATTTCCTTTGAAAACTGGCACAAGACAAGGATGCCCTCTCTCACCACTCCTATTCAACATAGTACTGGAAGTTCTGGCCAGGGCAATCAGGCAAGAGAAAGAAATAAAGGATATTTGAATAGGAAGAGAGGACATCAAATTGTTCCTGTTTGCAGATGACATGACTGTATATTTAGAACACCCCATTGTCTCCATCCAAAATCTCCTTAAGCTGATAAGCAACTTCAGCAAAGTCTCAGGATACAAAATCAATGTGCAAAAATCGCAAGCATTCCTATACACCAATACACAAACAGAGAGCCAAATCATAAGTGAACTCCCATTCACGATTGCCACAAAGAGAATAAAATACCTATGAATACAACTAACAAAGAATATAAAGGACCTCTTCAAGGAGAACTACAAACCACTGCTCAAAGAAATAAGAGAGGACACAAACAGATGGAGAAACATTCCATGTTCATGGTTAGGAAGAATCAATATCGTGAAAATGGCCATACTGCCCAAAGTAATTTATAGATTCAATGCTATCCCCATCAAGCTACCAATGACTTTCTTCACAGAATTGGGGAAAAGCCACCTTAAACCAAAAAAGAGCCCGCATAGCCAAAATAATCCTAAGCAAACAAACAAACAAAAAAAAAAAAAAAAAAAAAAAAACAAGCTGGAGCATCACGCTACCTGACTTCAAACTATCACAAGGCGACTGTACTCAAAACAGCATGGTACTGGTACCAAAACAGAGACGTGGACCAATGGAATAGAAAACAGTTCTCAGAAGGAACACCACACAACTACAACCATCTGACCTTTGACAAACCAGACAAAAACAAGCAATGGGGAAAGGATTCCCTGTTTAATAAGCAGTGTTGGGAAAACTGGCTAGCCATGTGCAAAAAGCTGAAACTGGACCCTTTCCTTACACCTTATACAAAAATTAACTCTAGATCGATTAAAGATTTAAATATGAGGCCTAACACCATAAAAACTCTAGAAGAAAACCTAGACAATACCATTCAGGACATAGGCATGGGCAAAGACTTCATGACTAAAACACCAAAAGCAATGGCAACGAAAGCCAAAACTGATAAACGGTATCTAATTAAACTTGAGAGCTTCCACACAGCAAAAGAAACAATCAGTAGAGTGAACCAGCAACCAACAGAATGGGAAAAAAATTTTGCAATGTACCCATCTGACAAAGGGCTACTATCCAGAATATACAGAGAACTTAAATTTACAGGAAAAAAACAACCCCATCACAAAGTGGGCAAAGAATAGGAACAGACACTTTTCAAAAGAAGACATTCATGCAGCCAACAAACATGAAAAAAAGCTCATCATCACTGGTCATTAGAGAAATGCAAATCAACACCACACTGAGATACCACCTCGAACCAGTTAGAATGGCGATCATTAAAAAATCAGGAGACAACAGATGCTAGAGAGGATGTGGAGAAATAGGAACACTTTTACACTGTTGGTGAGAGTGTAAATTAGTTCAACCATTGTAGAAGACAGTGTGGTGATTTCTCAAGGATCTAGAAATAAAAATACCATTTGACCCAGCAATCCCATGACTGTGTATATACCCACAGGATTATAAATCATTCTGTCATAAAGACACATGCACACGTATGTTTATTGCGGCACTATTCACAATAGCAAAGACTTGGAACCAACCCAAATGCCCATCAACGATAGACTGGATAAAGACAATGTGGCACATATACACCGTGGAATACTATGTAGCCATAAAAAACGGTGAGTTCATGTCCTTTGCAGGGACATGGATAAAACTGGAAACCATCATTCTCAGCAAACTAACACAGGAACAGAAAACCAAACACCTCATGTTCTCACTCATAAGTGGGTGTTGAACAATGAGAACACAGGACAGAGAGGGGAACATCACACACCAGGGCCTGACGGGTGGGGGGCTAGGGGAGGAAGAGCAGGGGGTGGGGGATTGGGGAGGGATAGCATTAGGAGAAATACCTAATGTAGGTGACCGGGCGATGGATGCAGCAAACCACCACCATGGCACGTGTATGCCTATGTAACAAACCTGCACGATCTGCACACGTACCCCAGAACTTGAAGTATAATAAAAACCAAAAAACAAATTTGCACCGAGTAGAAAAACAAACCTTTAAAACATGAAACAGTTATTACTGAAGCCAAAAGGGTCTCCCAGGTCTGGCAGTCTATAGCTTTATACAATTCTGCCCTCTGGCCATCGCCAGGGACGAAGGGTTGTCTCTGTCCGCCGAATCCCCTTTGCTCAGCAATGAAGCCCTCAAGACCTCCGTCTTCACTGGCTCCCTCCTCCTCGCGGGCCTGGGGCCAGCGGCACGTGGCCGCCGTGGCTCCGAAACAGCAACCCTGACAGCCGCAGCCGGTGGCCTGGACCTTCCTGTCCCTGGGGGCACCCAGCGCAGGTGGATGGCACGACTCAACCTCCGCCAGGTTCTCAGGGAGCCTCTGGGCAGGACGAGGTTGGCCCCAGGAGACCCCGGAAGAGCGCGCTCCCCGCGCAGACTTCAGCAGCAACAGGCGGCCTTTGCCCTCCGCCCACCCCAGCACGCGGTCCTCAAGGAACCTCCCCAGCGGTTCCGTTCCGTCTCCGCTCTGCCTCCAGTGGAGGCTCTCTGAGACCGACGGCTGGAACGCCTGGGGCGGGTCGCCCGAGGGGCCGCACGGATGCGCCTCTCCGCCCAGCTCCACCCCTCGACGGGAGGCGGTCCGGAGAGGCGTCCCGGCTCCGCCAGGGCGCACGCCGTCGGGGCCCTAGGCCAGGCTCCGCGCAGGGTTGGCGGGGAGGGGTGTTAGGGAGCGGGGGCGGGAGGCGGGAAGGTCCGAAGGCCGCGGTCCCGGGCTGCACAGGACGTGGGTCGGCCGCGATCCAGCCCGGGCGGAGCCGGCAGCTGCGAGCCGCAGCCTAGAGGCCGAAGCGCTCACAGCTCTGGGCTGGAGGCTCCGGAGGGCCCGGGGGTTCCCGATGCTGCTGCTGCTGCTGCTGCTGCTGTGGCCGGTGCTGGGCACCGGGGTGCTTCCAGGTGAGGACGCGGGCGGGGTGCGCCCTGCGGGGCAAGAGAGGCAAGGTGGTGGGGGCGGGGGTGGGGGCGGGGGTGGGGGCGGGGGTGGGTTCGGCTCAGAGCCGGGGTCAGCGCCCGGAGGGTCTCACAGCCCCGGGACCGTACGGACAGGAGGTCAGGCCGTGGGGATGGTTTGGGGGGAGGTGTCCGTGGGACCTGCCCAGGGACGCTCAACTGTGCTTGGGGTGGTCCGGGGCCCGGACTTGCCCACACTGCCCGGCTGCCACTCCGCCGGCAAAGCAGAGGGCATGGCTCCCTCTCCCTTGGGGGCAGCCCAGCCTCTGGCCCGCAGCCCCCTCTGCCTGGGTTCTCACTCTCACAACCTCCCAGCCCCCACCTTGTGACCTGCTCCTGCACCTCCACCTTTAGGACTCAGCGGGGCTCCATCCTCCAGGAAGCCCCCATGCCCAAGAGTCCCCTAGAGTCCCTGCTTTGCTCTCAGGCTGCAGAACTAGCTGCGGCCTGCGCCCCGCTCACCCCCGTCCCTCCTCGCAGGGCCCAGGGCAGCGTGTGTGTTGTTTATAGTGTTGCCTTGTTTGGTGAGATAGAGAAGGGCCTCTGCAGACCGGAGGTGCCTGTTTAGCGTTCCCTGGGAGGACTTCAGTGCTGCCTCCTGGGGCAACCCCTCCAAACAGAGATGTTAACATGGGGCTGGTAACAGCCTCTGCAAACGGCTGGGAGGATTAGCCAGTCCTGCACAGCAAGTGCCCAGCCGGGGACAGGGAGGGCAACCGTGGAGGAGGCGCGAACAGCAGGGCCACGCGTTGTGGCCTTGGCGGTGGCTTCCACAGCGCTGTGCGCAGACCAAACAGGTACAGGGGCCCGCTCTATTCTGGCCCCAGGAGAAGGTCCTAGGCGGTCCACTGCCCCCTCCCTTCTGTGCCCTAGCCTGGGGCCAGGGGAGGCCATGGGACCCCTGGGAGAGGGGGGCTCTATGTGCCCAATACCAACCTGGCTCTCTCAGCCTCCAATCCCATCCACCTGGTCACCGGATCTCCAGCTCTGCCTCCCTCTCCCTCATCGGGGTCAGGTGCCCGTGGCCACCATGTGCGTGCAAGGCTATGGGGAGAGCACCCGAACCACACCTGTGCCTCGGCCCACCCTACCTCCTTCCCAAATTCTTAGAGGCTTAGGACCAGCAAAGCTTGCTTCTCTACTCTCAGTCAAGTGCTTTCTGGGCTGAGGGACCTCCCTTCCTTCCCCTCCCCCAGATCCACTCAGACCCTTCCCCATACTGGTCTCCCTAAGCCTCCTTTCCAAGGTGGTGGGCTCCTCTCGGCCCCCATCTGCCTGATGGCAACTCACTCATCCAATCAAAGAGGGCTTCTTGGAGGAAGGGTCTTTGATGTTTGGAGTCTGGTAGAGAAGATGGAGGAGAAAAAAGGAGTTGGGTTGGCCTAGCAGGAACTGAGTCACTTCCACAGGCAGCCATCAGCCTGGCAGGCCTGAGGCCAGGGCTTCGTGGGGGTGGGGGCTGTCTGTGCCGGGAGCTGGGACTGGGTACCAGGGGGAAGGGGGGCTGCTGCAGGCTCTGGGTGCCTGGGGCCTGGCTCCTGCAGGGCGGTCCTGTGAGAGTGGTTGGGGCTAGTGGGGGGCTGGGAGCATTCCAGGGGAGCATTCCAGGCGCCCTCTGAGTAATGCTTGGCTCTGGGATTCCTCCTAGACCCCCCTTACGCACACCCGGCCTGGGAGCAGCAAAGCTCTGTCTGGAAGCCTCCCCTCACCTTGAAGAGATGAGGGGCCTTCTGGGCCAGAGTACCAAACCCCCGCCACCAGGACGGAGTCCCCGAGGGAGCTCTGGGCAAGGTGGACCTCCCAAGGCAACATCTGGCTGTTTTTCTCAGATGGTGGGAGACACAGACAACCTCCCTTCATAGAGCTCTCACCCTAAACACATCTGCTGTTCATCTAAAAATACTCGCGGCTGCCTCCCTCTTCCCTTCGCCTCTGCACTGGTAGCCTTGGCCTCTTCCTGGTGATCCACGACTCCAAGCCTGCCCCTCCCAATGGTCAGGGGACTCCCCTGTCCCCAGCTGAGCTGTCCCTTCCCCAGCCTTCTCTTTTCCTCCTCCTTGGTAGCTCCTCAGATCCAAGGATGCCCACAGGTGTCCCTCCTCCAGGCTGAGCCCACGAGTGTTGAAGAGGGGAATCTGCTCTAAAAGGCCTCCCGTGCCTCCCTAGGGTGTCCTCTAACCCCCTTCCTCTGCTGTGCCCTGTTGGGTCCCCCTCACCCTGCGCTCTGCCTTTGTTCCAGGACCTACCTCTGGGCAGCCAGTCACCCCCCGCTGGGTCCTGGATGGACAACCCTGGCACGGCGCCAGCCTGGAGGAGCCGGTCAGTGCTATGTCACCGCATCCTCCACAGGGGCCCTGAGCCTCCCAGCCCTTTTGTCTCTCCCCGCATTACAGCTTGGCAGTTTTGCTGGGGTTCCCAGAACCACCGCGTCACTCCTCCTTTAGGCCCCTACCCCCTAAAGGAGTGGGCAGAAGAGGGCATCAGGGTTTGGTATCTAGATCTCGTGAGCCCACACACATGGAAGTCATTTCAGCTTCTCTGGCCCCACCTCCCCCTTCCCTGCCCTCCCTGGGTGATCCGGTTCACCCCACCCCCGCCAGGCAGAAATGGGTCCAGGGTTTATGGGGCCTGAAGCTTTTCAGAAGCCAAAAAGAAAAACAAACAAACAAACAAAAACACCAAAAAGAAAACCTTTTGCAAAGTTGACCGGGACGTATGACCCTGTGGACACATTGCTGTCCCTCTCAGGGCCCTGCACTGAAGGCCTGAACCTCCAGCCTCACTGGCTCCTGTGGAATCCACTTCCGGCAGGGGGCAGTGGTCACTCTCCTGGTGCCCCCCGGATGTAAGACCACCCCACGTGCTTCTGCAGAACCCTCTGCCCCAGCCTCCTCCCAATCCCGCCCTTCACACGCTTCCAGAATAACCACGCCCCATGTTTGTGCCATAGTATCTGTGCTGCAAACTAAGAGGCCAGTAGCCCTGATGTGCCTATTTTACAGAGGGGCAAACGGAAGCCCAGAGAGGTCGGGGAAATTGCCCATGGTCACACAGCTCTTTAGGCAGGAAGCCTGAGACCCACTAAGGTCTGAAAGATTTTAAACCATGACTACACCCCTGCCCATCCTGGAGAGCGCTCTTTGTTTGGAGTTTCCAGCCTTACTGACCAAACCCAGCAAGAGCAAGAGGGAAGGCAGGGGAGCATTGCCACGAAGGCTGGGAGGTCCCCAGAGACGCAGCAGCTCCCACCCTAGGGCTCTCACTGGGATCCCCTGGGCCCACAGGCCCCCATGCCACTGGCCAAGCAAGGCACTGGCCTGAGCTTTAAGACTGTCCTCCCCACCCCCGGGAGGGGAAGGCTGGGCACACTGTGTCATTCTGCCTCTGGGCCTCCTTCCCTGTCTGGCTTGGGCTGTGACCAAGAGGGGAACCCCAAAGGGGCCCTGCCTTCCCCCAACTCTGGGCCCTTTCCCCCAGGAAGCCTGCCAAGATGGGACAGGAGATAGAGTAGAGGCTGGGTATCTCCTCCCACAGCCAGAAAACACTCACACTTCAAGATGGGGGCTATATATCGAGGGGCAGGGTACCAGGAGGGCAAGGGTAAAGACAGCAGGGGATGCTGAGGGACGGGACCTCGAGTTTGTCCTTCCATCTGGGCCACCGCCCTTCTTCCAGTGCAAATCTTTCCCCAGTAAAGCAAGTGGCATTCCAGCCACATGAGCTCATGTTGGAGGCCTTGCGGGGCCTGTGGCCAGGGGGGCAAGGGCAGTCTGCTCCCCACCTGCAAAGGAAGGACTCCCCCCAAAGACTTGGAGACCCTGGACAGGGCCCCAGCGCAGTGTATTTTTTGAGAAAAGGAGTCAGGGGTCAAACATTCCAAAGCACAGCAGCCTCCAAGGAAGCTCCTGGGCCCCAGCCAGGCTGAGTGGACAAGGGGGAGCGGGGTGTTCCCAAAGGGTGAGAGAGGCCAGGAGGGTGTGAGAAGGAGAGAGGTGGGCAGGCCAAGCCAGTCTCCTGACACCTAGCTGAGAGCCAATGTGCTGCTTGGCTGGGATGGGGTCCATATTTACTTCCTGGGTCCAGTGAAGCAGATGTCAGGGCGGGAGGGACAGGGGCTGCTGGAGGCCCAGGAAAACTTTGGAAGAGGGGCAGTTTGCCAACACGAAGTGGAGGAGTAAAGTCTGAGTTCTACAGGGAAGGAGCGGCAGCAAGGTCCGGAAGCAGCCCCAGGTGGCGGAGACTGCGCGGAGGCCCCGCCACCGCCCGAGGCCCCCACGATGTCCTCAGCACCCCTCTGTCTTCCCCTGCTTTTGATGCCCCTTCTGAGTATGAAAGAAGAAAGTGGGCCAGGGAGGGGCACCTTTCTGGGGCCTCTGATCTCTAGGGAGGATGTCGGTGCGCCTGGCAGGCAGTGCTCATGCCCTTCCAAGGGGCTGTGTCGGGACAGAAAACATCCTGAGCGTGGGAACATCTTTATACTTTCTCACCTCCTCCTCACCCTCCATAGTATGTGGGGGTTCCTGCTCCCCTCACAGCCCACGTTCTCCCCATGAACTTCATCCCCAGCCAGTTCCACAGGCCACCTGCTCCCTGGCAGGCAGGAGGCCTGGAGGCCACCATCTCAGCCCTGCACTCCTTCTTGCCCAGGTCTGGAGGCCAGACGTGGGACTGGTGGCCCTGGAGGCTGAAGGCCAGGAGCTCCTGCTTGAGCTGGAGAAGAACCAGTGAGTGCCACGCTGGGGCAGCCTGGGAGAACAGACACCCTGGAGGGGATCAGTGCAGGGAGCAGGGACTGATGTGGATCTGTGCGGGTGGCTGGATGGGCACCCTCAGAGAGGGTGCAGGTGACAGGAAGAGTCACGCAGGCCTGTGGCTGGCCCCCTGGAGGCTGTCAGCCTCTGTGAGGCACATCAGGAGCGGCTTCTCAGCTCCCTGCTGGAGATGAGTGAGCACCACGTAGTGGACATTTGCAAGATATGCTGAACCAAAAGAAAATCGTAGATGGATCTCAAAGAGGAGTGGGCGCTTCAGGCCAAGGAAACAGCAGGGACAAAGATGCAGTGGCTTTAGGAGGGCGAGGCGGGTGGATCACCTGAGGTCAGGTGTTTGAGACCAGCCTGGCCAACATGGTGAAAATCCATTTCTACTAAAAATACAATAAATTAGCCTGGCATGGTGGTGCGCACCTGTAATCCCAGCTACTCAGGGGGCTAAGACAGGAGAATCACTTGAATCCGGGAGGCGGAGGTTGTGGTGAGTCGAGATCGAGCCATTACACCACTCTGGCCTGGGCAACAGAGTGAGACTCCGTGTCAAAAAAAAAAAAAAAAAAGAAAAAGCTGCAGTGGCTACACTCGGGGGCAGCAGTTAGACCTGCCTGGAAAGTCTCCATCTGCAGGGTGGGGAGCAGGGGGAAATGTCCCAGGAAGGACAGATCACAGAAGGCCACTTTAGTGCTCAGTGTCCAGTGCCAAAGATTTTGAGCGGGGAAGGAACAGTCAGGGCTGTGCTCAGGATGGTGCCTCAGCTGGGTGGAGTGGGTGTCCGAGATGGAGTGCAGGCTCTTGAAACCATCCAGACTGTCTTATCAATAGGCATCACCTACTGAGTGTTTGACCTCAGGCGCTATTCTGAGCACTTAATAGATATTTTATTCTCCCTCGTGGAGCCAGAGGGACCAGGAACAAACTCTAGTTCCACTGTGCCCAACCATATTTTCCCTGGGTCCAACGTCCCTACCCTTTCAATGGGGTAGTCACATCACCTACCTCCTAAGGTGGCGAGTGTGTGCGGGGCAGGGGTGGGGAGCAGAGCTGGGGCAGGTGGGGGAATTCCTGGAAGGTAGAAGCAGCCATCATTAGGGGGTGGTCTGGAGGTAATGAGGCCAAGGTGAGGTTGGGGTAAAGGATTTTCTTTAAAGAAGAGAGACGGACTTATGATTGATCCGTCCACGTAGGAAGGATCCTGTTGAGATGAAGCCTGAAAATGGAATCATTACCTGAGTGGCGTCTCGAGAAGGCAGGGAGGGCAGGAGCAGGTGTGGGCAGTTGGAGATTCTGTTTTCTCTGGAGGCAGGGGGTGCACATCAATCACTGTAGGACTGGCGGGGCCTGTGGGGTCTAGAAATCTGAGGAAAATATTTCAAGGATCTGGGGCAAGTTGGGGTGGGAGGGCTGACACAGGAGGGCAGCAGGCAGGGGAACCTGGGGAGTTCACCGTGTTTCCCTGACTCCCCTGCTGCGGATCGCCTGGGGACCACGAACTCTTGCCCTATTGCAGCAACTCCCTGCGTCCTCCCTGGCACTTCCCATACTCGCAGCTACCACAGCTAAGCCATCACCAAGGCTCCTTCCTCTAGCCCCAAGTGTTTCTGACCTGAGCAAGCCACCACTGTTCCTGTCCCTTCCCTAAGACACACTGAGTGCCTCACTCATAAAGCTGCTCCGTTAGCATTTAGGGAGGAAGGCTGGGAGACATCCTGGAGGAGGCAGGAGAAGGCCAAATTCAATGATCCCTGTAATACCCCCTCCCAGCAGGCTGCTGGCCCCAGGATACACAGAAACCCACTACCGCCCAGACGGGCAGCCAGTGGTGCTGGCCCCCAGCCACACGGTGAGATGCTTCCATGGACTCTGGGATGCACCCCAGAGGCACCCCCCACCATTCCTGTCCTGCTCCTCCTTGCACTCCTAAGGGGAGGTTGGAGCCAGCCCCCACCCTGCCCTCCCTCTTGCCCTTCTTGCTCCAGCCCTGGCTGAGATTTGGGGCTGGTCCCTTTCTCCCTAGGATCATTGCCACTACCAAGGACGAGTGAGGGGCTTCCCCGACTCCTGGGTAGTCCTCTGCACCTGCTCTGGGATGAGGTGAGTTCTGGAGAGGGGGCTGGGCCTGGGATGGGGAAAGAGCTCCCTCACACCCGCTCCTACCCCTCTGCACCCTAGTGGCCTGATCACCCTTAGCAGCAATGCCAGCTATTATCTGCATCCCTGGCTGCCTCAGAGCTCCAAGGACTTCTCAACTCACAGGATCTTCCGGATGGAGCAGCTGCTCACCTGGACAGGAGCCTGTGGCCACGGGGATCCCGGGGACAAAGCGGGCATGGCCAGCCTTCCTGGTGCTCCCCAGAGCAGGGTCAGGGGCATGGAGGGGATGGGAGAGGGAATTTGATTTGGAGGGCTGTGGATACAGCCATAGCCCTCCAAATCAGAAGAGACAGGCCTCAAGCCAGGGCCTCATGTTCCAGGATTTTTTTTTTTTTTTTTTGGAGACAGAATTTTACTTTTGTTGCCCAGGCTGGAGTGCAATGGCCCGATCTCAGCTCACCACAACCTCTGCCAGCCGGGTTCAAGTGATTCTTCTGCCAGAGTAGCTAGGATCACAGGCATGCACCATCATGCCTGGCCAATTTTTTGTATTTTTAGTAGAAACAGGGTTTCTTCATGTTGGTCTGCCTGGTCTCGAACTCCCGACCTCTGGTGATCCAACCGCCTCAGCCTCCCAAAGTACTGGGATTACAGGTGTGAGCCACCGCGCCCAGCATGTCCCAGTGTTTTTATTAGAGTCTGAGGAAAGGAAACATCTTCTAGCACACATGATAAACTGTTCTTTCTGGGAGCTGGGGTTGGTGGTCAGAGCTCAAGCCCAGCAGCTTCCATTCAGGGTCCCCATGTGCCCCTCCGCAGGGCAGGCGAGAAGCACGCAGGACCCCGAGGTACCTGGAACTGTACATAGTGGCAGACCACACCCTGGTGAGGGGAGACCCCAGGGGTTGACGGAGGCTGCGATGGGGTCAGCTCAGCCCCTCAAGCCACCAGGATTTCTGCCTTCCCAGTTCGTGACCCAGCACCGGAACTTGAACCACACCAAACAGCGTCTCCTAGAAGTCGCCAACTACGCGGACCAGGTTGGGGGTGGCAGGGAGAGAGCGGTGATGGGGATGGCGGCCGCAGGACCGGCAGGTGCTAGTGGGGTGCGGGGACGAGGAGGGGCGCCCCCACGGAGGAGCAGCGGCGCGGTGGGGCGCCTGGTCCCGGCTTCAGCCCGCCCTACCGCGCCCCACCCTCAGCTTCTCAGGACTCTGGACATTCAGGTGGTGGTGACTGGCCTGGAAGTGTGGACAGAGCGGGACCGCAGCCGCGTCACGCAGGACGCCAACGCCACGCTCTGGGCCTTTCTGCAGTGGCGCCGGGGCCTGTGGGCGCAGCGGCCCCACGACTCCGCACAGTTGCTCACGTGGGTGCCTCTGAGCCTGACGCGGGTCCGGGGCGGGGCGGCCTCGCCTCCCGGCCCCGCCCGGTCACGCTGCGCTCCGTCCCCAGGGGCCGCGCCTTCCAGGGCTCCACAGTGGGCCTGGCGCCCGTCGAGGGCATGTGCCGCGCAGAGAGCTCGGGAGGCGTGAGCACGGTGAGCCGCGCGGACGGGGGTGAGGGGAGGGAAGGGAGGCTCCCCGGCCCGCAGTGACCGCCGCACTGCACGGACCCCTAGGACCACTCGGAACTCCCCATTGGCACCGCAGCCACCATGGCCCATGAGATCGGCCACAGCCTCGGCCTCAGCCACGACCCCGACGGCTGCTGCGTGGAGGCCGCGGCCGAGCCCGGAGGCTGCGTCATGGCCGCGGCCACCGGGTACGTGCGTGGGGGTCGGGGCTGCGGCGAGGCGGCTAGTCCTGGGGGCTCCCTCCGCCGTGTTTCTTTGGACGTCCCTCAGTTTTCTCTTCTGTAAAATGGGATGATGATCATAGCGTCCGCTTCAGGGTAGTTTATGAAGCTTAAAGGGAAGAAGTGCAGGCAAAGTGGATTCTCAAAGGTATGAAGATTGTTTTCTGAGTAACCTGGCGAGGTTACTCCCACACCGGGAGGAGCACCGCTGGGTCGCGATTCCACCTTGGGTCCCGTGCTGCCCACTCGTGGGGCCACATCGTCCCCGTCCTGCTTGCTGTGTGACTTTGCGGGGGTCACTTCCCCTCTCTGGGCTCTGCCTCTAGAGGAGTTGAGCCTCCCATCGCTCAGGCGAGTCTGCGCATCTGGCGCCTGTAGCCAAGCCCAGGGGTGGGGATCGGAGAAACGCGGGGGTTGTGGGGCTGTTCCTCCACACCCAACGCCCTCCCCACGCCCGTAGGCACCCGTTCCCACGCGTGTTCAGCGCCTGCAGCCGCCGCCAGCTGCGCGCCTTCTTCCGCAAGGGGGGCGGCTCGTGCCTCTCCAATGCCCCGGACTCCGGGCTCCCGGTGCCACCAGCGCGCTGCGGGAACGGTTTCGTGGAGGCCGACGAGGAGTGTGACTGCGGCTCTGACCAGGTTAAGTTGGCTCGCCCGCCCCCCACTCGGCTTCTCTGCCCAGGTCTGGGGCGCTGTGCCCTCACTTGGTCCCCTCTTGCTTTTCTGGTCCCAGGAATGCCGCGACCTCTGCTGCTTCGCTCACGACTGCTCGATGCGTACGGGGGCACAGTGTGCCCACGGGGACTGCTGCGCACACTGCCTGGTGAGGGCATAGAAGGTTCAGGGTGACGGTTTTGGGGCCCTTAGGAGCCGGCCTGTTGGCCTTAGCTAATTGGTGCCCTCAGGTTCCCCCGTTGGGCGCTGGCGTGGGTCGGCCTGGCCCTCTGGCCCAGGTCCTCCAGCTCCGAGCAGGCTCTCGGCATGGACCTCTCACTGCCCATGGCCTCTCTCTGCCCTCCCCACCACCCGTCACCTGCGCAGCTGAAGCCGGCTGGAGCACTGTGCCGCCAGGCCATGGGTGACTGTGACCTCCCTGAGTTCTGCACGGGTACCTCCCCCCACTGTCCCCCGGACATTTACCTACTGGACGGCTCGCCTTGCGCCGGGGGCAGCGGCTACTGCTGGGATGGCGCATGTCCCACACTGGAGCAGCAGTGCCAGCAGCTCTGGGGGCCGGGTGAGAGAACACTAGCACCCTTACACCCTGCCCCCCATCCTCTGGTCTGCCCAGTTTTCTGCTGTGGGGAAGATGGGCAGGGGAAACTGAGGCCCGCTGAGTGTGGTACCTATCCCAGCTGCACCCAGCCTAGCCCATGCTTCCTCAGGCTCCCATCCAGCCCCCCAGGGCTGTTTCCAGGTTGTGAACTCTGCCGGAGATGCCCATGGGAACTGCGGCCAGGACAGCGAGGGCCACTTCCTGCCCTGTGCTGAGAGGTAGGGAGTGAAGCTGCGTGTAGGGGGCAGAAGCTATGGAGTGGGCTTGGAGAAGGGGGTACTGCTGCTGTTGACCCCCCTCTGCTCCCTCCCCAGGGATGCCCTGTGTGGGAAGCTACAGTGCCAGGGTGGAAAGCCCAGCCCGCTCACACCACACATGGTGCCAGTGAACTCCACCGTTCACCTAGATGGCCACGAAGTGACCTGTCGGGGAGCCTTGGCACTCCCTGGTGCCAAGTTGGACCTGCTTGGACTGGGCCTGGTAGAGTCAGGCACCCAGTGTGGACCTAGAATGGTGAGCTTTGCCCACCCGACCCCTCCTTGCCACTTGACTCCCACAGGCAGTGTCCCCCTAACTGCCCGATGCACTGCCCATAGGTGTGCCGGAGCGGGCGCTGCGAGAACACTGCCTTCCAGGAGCTGCAGCGCTGCCTGACTGCCTGCCACAGCCACGGGGTGAGAGCCCAGGGGGCAGGGATGACCTTGGGGTTCCTAATCTCATGTAACCGTCTTTCCCTTCTCTCCCCTTTCTGCAGGTTTGCAATAGCAACCATAACTGCCACTGTGCTCCAGGCTGGGCTCCACCCTTCTGTGACAAGCCAGGCTTCGGTGGCAGCATGGACAGTGGCCCTGTGCAGCCCGAAAGTATGCCGGTGGGGGGCAGGTGGGCAGAAGCTGGGGGGCTGCACCCACTCAGGACTCGGCCTCCCCACTGCTCTGTCCCTGCAGGCCATGACACCTTCCTGTTGGCCATGCTCCTCAGCGCCCTGCTGCCCCTTCTCCCAGGGGCTGGCCTGGCCTGGTGTTACTACCGGCTCCCAAGAGCCCATCTACAGCCATGCAGCTGGGGCTGCAGGAGGAACCCTGCGTGCAGTGGGTAGGCTCCGAGCGCCTGCTTCCTGAGCCCACTCCGGGGTTCCCCTCCTCAGAGCTCTGCGGGGGCTGCGGGAGCTGGGGCAGCCCTCAGCCTTACCCACAGGTGCAGAGAGCAGCCACAGAGGCCGTGGAAAGAAGTAGCTTTGAACAGGAGGTTCTAGTGGCCTCCCAGTCAAACCAGGGGGTGGATCCCAGGTCCCCGTCAGCACCGCCAGGCATGGCTCCCTACCTCCCATTACAGCCTTTCTCATCCGCTGTCCTCCTTCTCCCACCAGGTGGCTGCCTCACCCTTGACTTTGCCCTGATGTCCCCGCTCAGATTGCAGCCCCTGCACCATGCTGCCCCTAGAGGCCTCTCCAGCCTCTGTTTCAGGAGTTTTCAGCCCTTTGCCACTTCCTCTGTCCAAATTACCTTTGTCACCCCCTTCAAGTTCCCAAATGCTGAGCCCAGCAGATCTTTTCATTCCATACCACTGGCCAGCTACGGCGCTGGCTGTCCCCTATGCCAGGGCCCTGCCCTAACCCAGTTCTCCGTGACCTGGTGGGGGGAGAGTCACACAATACTAAGCATGGCTGTCCAGGCACTCTGTGGCCATGCCTGTCATAGCCAGGTTTTGGGAGGGCTCTGGGTAAGCCGAGGGAGACAGCAGTGTTTGGGCCGGAGATGGGGAGGGCATAACAGACAGGGGCAGGGTGCCACCTGGGCCCCGGGTGGCAGCTAAGAGGACCCTGACACAGTGAGTAGTGATTGAGGGTCTGTGGGCAGAGGAGGAGGTGGAGAGGAGGAGGTGGCATGTCAGCATGGAGAGGACACTGTAGAGGGCGGAGGCTACTTCTCATCCCCAGGTGGGAGTTTTAGGGTAGGGAAGAATGCTTTGAAAGAACGTCACAGGAAGTGGCAAGGCCCTGGGAGATGGGATGAAGACAGTCAAAGATGGCTTGTAATCATCGAGGGCAGCAGGGTACCCAGCAGCAAGGCGAGCAGACACAGCTGCTGCAGCAGGGGATGTCCAGGTTTCTTTGGAAGCTGAGTGATGCCAACATCTGGAAAGTGCCAGGCTGCTGGGTGGTGCCAGAGTCTGGAGGAAATGTTAGGACTGGAGAGAGGAGGTGCCAACTGTCCTGCGAGGCATGAGGCTCAAGTGGAGCCTGGGTCCCAGGGATCCCCTGAAGAGGGAGCAGAAAGGAGCTGAGAGGGTGACTTGGAGCAGACGGGTGCCCCAAGAAACTCAGTAAATGCAGAACTCCCCGGGCTGGACACCATGCTGCGGGGAGGCAATCACCCACTCAGGGTCAGTGTGCCAACCTCCTGGACTCTTATTCCACCGCACAGGCCCAAGGATGGCCCACATAGGGACCACCCCCTGGGCAGCATTCACCCCATGGAGTTGGGCCCCACAGCCACTGGACAGCCCTGGCCCCTAGGTGAGTGAGGCACGAGGAGAGGCGGAGAGAGAAGGGGAGGGAAGGGAGGGCAGGGGAGGGGAGGAGAAGGGAAGGGCTCGGTGCCTCCTGCCTCCTTCCAGATGAGCAGCACCCAGTCACCTGGAGTCCCCTGTGCCCCGCCCCAGCCCCCGGGACTCCTACTTACTATATTCATAGCACTCACCCTCCACCATTGCTCCCAGGCCCTGAGAACTCTCCTGAGCCCAGCAGCCACCCCGAGAAGCCTGTGGCCTGAAGCCCTGCCTGCCCCGAAGGTAGGCGGGGACCCGGATTCAAAGCCTCTCCCTCCCATCGCCCACCCTCCCACCTCTCCCATCCCTCACCTCGATGCCCCTAATCAGGTTTCTGGGCACGAGTTATTATGGAAATGAGTTTATGACCTCTTGAAGAAGCTGTTATCATGGAGACGAGAATGCTGGAAGCCCCTGGGCTGGGGAGGGAGAGGCTGTGAAAAGCCTCACTGAGGACGGACTCCCTGCCACACAACTAGCAGGCTGGAGCCCCAGTCCTTAGGGGACAACATATCCTCCTCATTCTCAGCAGATCAAGTCCAGATGCCAAGATCCTGCCTCTGGTGAGAGGTAGCTCCCAAAATGAACAGATTTAAAGATAGCTGGCCACTGACAACCACTGCAGAAACTTGAACTCCAGGGGCAGAGCCAGCGAATCACCGGACCTCCGGCACCTTCAGGCAGCTTGGAAGTTTCTTCCCCACTGGAACTCCAACCCACCCACTCCAGGACCTCAGAGCCTCATTAGAAGCTGCCCAATGCAGACCCCGCTCCTGAGGGGTAGGGGACACTGCTAGGCACACCCTCCAGCTCAATAATCCATCAGTCTCAGAAGCAGAGGTCACACAGCCCCTGACCTTCCTCAGCCTGATGTGTCTCCTACATGCAATTTCCACAGACCCAGCTCTGTGGAGGGCATGACTGCTGGCCAGAAGCTGGAACTCCGGGGGCCCTATGGTTCCACTGAGTCCACACTCCCCGGGAGCCTGGCCCCTGCAAACAAACCCAATTTTGGGGACCTTCCTTCCTGTTTCTTCACACCCTGTCTTCTCCCCTAGAAGGTTCCTCAGCCCCCACCCCCAATCCCAGTGCTGCACCTGAGGTTCTGGAGGAACCTGGAGTCTGACAGCCTCTCCCCCATTCTGTGTGTGGAACAGGACAGAGGGAACCATTTAAGAAAAGACACCAAAGTAGAAGTCAGAAGGAAGACATGTTGGCTAGGTGTGGTGGCTCATGCCTGTAATCCCAGCACTTTGGGAGGCAGGGGCAGGAGTGTAGCAGGAGCAGCCACGAGAAACAGATCTCTCGGACACCGAGTACAGGAGGAAGGAGTTTATTCGGCCGGGAGCAAGGTGGCATAGTTGCCTTAACAGCCAAGCTCCCCTAACAAAGGAAGGTTCCTTCTTTATATAGGCTTATACTTTAGATGTTACACGAGGAAGAATCTTAGGTTTATAGCTTAACATATGAAAAGGGTCTCGGTTAACATATGAAAAGGGTCTCAGGAATTACATAAGAAAAGGGCTTCCATTTACAGTCTTAGGAATGAAAAGGAGAAGGTTCCAGTCTTAGGAATGAAAAAGGGAAGTTGATCTGAGATGCCTGGGTCTCCCTCTTCAGGAGGCTAACTAGAGGCCGGGAGGTCAATACCAGTCTGGACAACATAGTAAGACCCTGTATCTGCAAAAAAATTTAAACTTAGCTGGCCATGGTGGTGTGTGCCTGTCGGCCTAGCTGCTCAGGAGGCCGAAGCAGGAGGATCACTTGAGCGCAAGAGTTCAACACCGCAGTGAGCTTTGATGGCACCACTGCACTCTGCTGGGTGACAGAGGAAAAAGAAATATCAGGCCAGGCGAGGCGGCATACACCTGTCATCCCAGCACTTTGGGAGGCTGAGGAGGGCGGATCATGAGGTCAAGAGTTTGAGGTCATGATGACCAACAAACAGCCTGGCCAACAGGATGAAACACCATTTCTACCAAAAATATAAAACATTAGCCGGGTGTGGTGGCACGCACCTGTAATCTCAGCTACTTGGAAGGTTGAGGCAGGAGAATTGCTTGAACCCAGGAGGTAGAGCGTTCAGGGAGCCAAGATCGGGCCATTGCACTCCAATCTGGGCAGAAGAGTGAGACTCTGTCTCAAAAAAAAAAAAATTTTTTTAAAAGACATATTGCACTTGGACCTCAGTCTTTTTTTTGTATGTAAATTGAACCCTGCCGGGTGCCCTGAGGACCACAAGTGGTGGTGGCTGGCAGGCCAAGCCTAGCTGGCAGCCGGGGCCCCAGCTGTGTGTCTGGGCACAGGATGGGGCTGCCTACTTTGAACACCCTCTTCGCCCTGTCACTCTGGCCTCCCTTGGGCATTCACATTCTCCCTTTGCTTCTTGCAAGAGCTGCCGAGTGGTCTGTATCAGCCAGCTGTTGCCACATAACAAAACCATCCCCAAACTGATTTTGGGGAGGCAGCCTCAGTGCAGGCTCCACTCCACAAGCCCAAGGGCCTGGGTGAGAGTGCTCTCTAAAGCCCTCCCTCCTGCCTCAGTTGTAGCTGCAACCTTTTAATTTATGAAGGTGACTGAATGGTGACACAGAGGGGCCAATGCCATTGAAAGAGGTTATTACAGTTTCCCACCATGCAGGGCCACATTGGGGCAGGAGGCACCAGGTTTGGTCCAGGGACAGAATTGGGAGCGAGGGGATGGCACAGGCGCGGCCATCAGTGATGTCTCCACTGGAAAGGCAAGGAGGCCAGGGAACAGGATCGGACTGGCATTTTGAATCATCCACCTGGTGGGCTTTGGGGAGTGGGGTTGGGCTCTAGTTGTCTGGGTCAGTACCTGGCCCTGGGCTGGTTTAGGGCAGGGGAAACACTGGCTTGGGACGTGAGCGTTCCCTGAAGGGGGTGGTTGGCGTATGGAGTCAGATTGGTTGGTTTGCATGTTAAAGGCATGAGTTGTTTCTGATCTCCAGGAATCAGCAGTTTCTCCCCAGCCAACAAGCCTTCACCCTGAGATGTTAAACCATCATAAAATAGAGAATCTAAGGCCAGGCAGTGGGAGGATCACCTGAGGTCAGGAGTTCGAGACCAGCCTGGCCAACATGGTGAAACCCCATCTCTACTAAAAATACAAAAATTAGCCAGGCATGGTGGTGGGCACCTGTAATCCTAGTTACTCAGGAGGGTGAGGCAGGAGAATTACTTGAACCCGGGATATGGAGGTTGCAGTGAGCTGAGATTGTGCCATTGCACTCCAGCCTGGGTGACAAGAACAAGACTCTGTCTCAAAAAAAAAAAAGAGAGAGAATCTAAAGAAACATTGAATATACCTCCCCCTCTCTTAACCCTTCAGGAGGGGGTGTCTGGACCCTGCGGGACTCCAGTTACAAGGGACCCTAGGGGAGGCCAACTCTGCCCTATTGGCTATTCCCTAAGACTGCCCAGCACCTGCTCCACCCCTTCCCCATTCAGTGTGGAATCCTGGGAAGGCCACATGGGAAGGAAAGAGGATGTGGGAGGGGGAGCCCCAGTCTTGGGGAGAGGCCTGTCTGGAACCGGGGATCACCTGGCTGCGCTGGAGAACTGGAGAAGAGCAGCTCAGCAGAACAGAGCTGGCAAGGGGCCAACAGCAGAAGCAGGAGGGACACGGAAGTGACCGGAACGCAGGAGGACAGTCATGGACCCTCAGGCTGAGCAGGCAGAGTGGACATCCAGCTGGGAGCAGTGAGCGAGCCCAGCTCAGCTGTGATGCCCTCTCTTTGACCATCCAACTTCCAGCTGCCTGGGCTGCCCTGACACTCTGCGACCCAGGGCCATCTGTCATGCCTTCTTCTCTCCCTCCCCCTCCCTTGAGTTGTGGCACCCACAGACAGGTGGGAGAGTGTGCCTGCCCTGCATGGTCAGAGCTTGGTTTTCAGTTTCCTTCCCTCATCCCTCTTTCCTCCTACACGCCAGAACACAGGAGGATGTGTCGGAGGCATGTGAACCAGAGCAACTCCATCTTGCAGAGGGGCTGGGTAAAATAAGGTCGCGACCTACTGGGCTGTGTTTGCAGACAGTTAAGGCATTCTAACTACAGGATGAGATAGGAGGTCAGCACAAGATACAGGTCACAAAGACCTTGCTGATAAAACAGGTTGCAATAGGCTGGGCGTGGTGGCTCACGCCTATAATCCCAGCACTTTGGGAGGCCAGGGTGGGTAGATCACCTGAGGTCAGGAGTTTGAGAAGAGCCTGGCCGACAAGGTGAAAGCTCATCTCTACTAAAAATACAAATGCTAGCGAGGCATGGTGGTGGGCACCTGTAATCCCAGCTACTCGGGAGGCTGAGGCAGGAGAATCGCTTGAACCCGGGAGGCGGAGGTTGCAGTGAGCTTTAGCCTGGGTGACAGAGCAAGACTCCGTCTCAAAAAAAAAAAAAAAAGTTAAGACAAATCATGGTAGGGCTTTTTTGGCTACTTTTTAAATCTAAGTGTTGAGACTTTATTTGAGGCAGAGCCTTACTCTGTTGCCCAGGTTGGATGAGATTTTTAACCTTAATATTTACTTACAGAGTAACTTTTTGGTTAGTCAAAACAAGGCTGTATCTCATTCTGATCAGAAGAAAACATCGGCCAACTCAAGAGAAACATTTTACAAAATAACTGGCCAGAATTATTCAAAAGTATCAAGGATAAAGATAAGGAAGGAACTCCCAGACTGAGAAGATGAAGGAGATGGCTGTGCTGTGGGATCCTAGAATGGATCTTGGAACCGAAAAAGGAAATTAGTGAAAAAACGGGAAATGCAAAATGGTCTACAGTTTCGTTAACAGGACTGTACCAAGGTTAGTTTCTTAGCTGTAATGACTGGGCCATGATTAATAAGATGTACCATTAGGGAAAGCTGGGTGAAGGGTATAATGAAAACGCTTACATTTTCCAATTTTTTGCTAGTCTAAAATTAGTCAACAATAAAATGTTTAAAATAGGCTGGGCACAGTGGCTCACACCTGTCATCCTAGCACTTTGAGAGGCTGAGGTGGGAGGATCATTTAAGCCCAGGAGTTCAAGACCAGCTTGGGTAACAGAGCGAGACCCCATCCCTATTCAAAAAAAATGTTTTTAAGTTTAAAATAAAATTATATAAAAAAGGAAAAGAACAATGCTGTTTCATAGTGTTCTTAGTTCAGCATGGAAGAGACCAGGTCTCCCAGGGGACTGTGTGTTGCTGGGTGTGTATGGCAGGGCTAGCGCATTGGGGTCCATCTAGGCACAGCAGGTGCCGAATCCCACAGCTCCCAGGCTTACCTGAAGGTGCAGCCTGGGGTGGAGACTTAATGAGGGTGGGGAGTTGTCGCAGCAAAGGCTCCTCCCAGGGGCGTCAGCACAGACCACGGGGTTTTCACTGTGCTTCTGCTCCAGAGGCGCTAGGAAGCGGGCGCCTATCAGACGAGGGCTCTGCCAGCCATCCTTCTCTGTTCAAGGTCCACCATGGTCTGCTGCCTGGGGCCTGCGCTGCTGCTCCTGCTGCTGCTACTGGGTAAGCACTCCTCTCCTCCCCTGGACCCCAAACTCTGGCCTCTCTGTCCCTGCTCCTCAGTGACAAGGTGAGAGGGCAACAGATTCCAGGAAAAGCTGAACCACAGGAAGGGTTGCCATGAGAGGTCTGTATGCAGGGTTTGGGGACACCTGGCAATTGACCCCACTATGTGCTGAGCCCAGCCAAGCCACCACCCCCTTCCAAGTCCAGTCTCAGTACCCCTGCCCCAGAAACTTTTGCCTGTTGTCTGCCACCTCCCAACTCTCTCACCGTCCTCCTGGTCCCAGCCCTCCAACCCTTCACACAGATTCTTGCTGCGAATCTTCAGGGTCTCGTATCTGTTGTTCCACTTTCTTGGGCTGCTCCTTCCCCGCACAGGCGTCTCGAAGGGAGGGGTCACTTTACCGGGTGTGGTGTGGAAAGTGGAATCTGGTAAAGGTTTAAGGCAGAGGAGATTTTGCAGCTAAGATGAGCTGCTGTGAGAGTGGAGATGGGGTAAGGGTGTTCTGGGCAAGGGTGGTAGGTAAGCGACAGGCAAGTTCAAGCCCTTAGGTGACACCAGGTGCTGCTGTGTGCAGCTGAGGCCCGGAGATGTGCCTGGCAAGGCTGTGGGAGGACAGCCAAGTGTGCCCTTCGGGGAGGGGAGGAAGGGAGGACTTGCCCTGTTGCCGTCTATCCCCTCCACTCAGGGACCATTCTAAGCCCTCGACCTATGTTCATCCTTCCTGCAGAGGCCAGTCCTGAAGTCACAGCAGGAATCACTCTCACCACGTGGTCCAATCCACAGCCTAAAAGACACCGCCATTGCCAGAGAGGCACCCTGCTCCCAGCCTTGGGGCAGGAGACCACCCCCGAGCCCCTGTGCACACACACAGGGAGAGGCACGAGAGGCCAGGCTGTGCGCCTTCACTCAGGATGGGCACCAGAAATGCTTCTAGTCTCAAGGAGGTGCTCCAGACTGGAGGACTTGCGGGGGTGGGGGGATTCAATTAGCCTGGTTCTGGTGACTCAGGTCCTAGAAAGGGGCTACCAAGTTCCAACTTCGAGTTACCCTGGCTCAATTTAGACATAGCCTATGGGGCATCTGAGCAGAGCTCACCCTTTGTCTACCCAACTCCTGGTGTGTGACTCTGTGGTGCCAGACACCTCTGTCCCCAGCAGGGTGCCACTTATCATGGGGCCCAGTCACTGAAACCACTGATGAACCCTTGGGTCCTGTGGCTCAGGATAAAGCTCTGCGATGTGTCGTCAGGGACCTCTCTGAATCCACACCTGGCAGCCAGGACGCAGCTCTTCAGTGAATCCTCTCTCCCGCTGCGGGCGGAGGGTGGAGGGGCTGGAGGAAGCCAGTCCAGATGGGCCAGGATGACCTCGACCCAAGGGAGCATCAGGAAGAGCTAGAGAGAAAAGACACCGATGCAGGGGGCAGGAGGAGGAGCAGGAGGTCAGGAAAGAGGGAGAAACAGAAACCGATAGACCCACCCAAAGGGTCTCCGTGGTGGGGGATATGGGGCGAGGTGGCGTGGGTAGAGGAGAAAAGGTATGGCGTCCCAGCCTGTCATTAAGAGACTAGGAGCAGCCACTGTCTTCAATACCATGTCTGTTTTTGTTGTTTTTTGGACATGGACTTTCCCTCTGTCACCCAGGCCGAAGTGCAGTGGCCTGATCTTGGCTCACTGTAACCTCTGCCTCCCGAGTTCAAGCAATTCTGCTGCCTCAGCCTCCTGAGTAGGTGGGATTACAGGCGCCCGTCGCCACGCTCGGCTAATTTTTGTATTTTTAGTAGAGAGGGGTTTCACCATATTGGCTATGCTGGTCTCGAACTCCTGACCTCAGGTGATCCACCTCGGACTCCGAAAGTGCTGGGATTACAGGCATGAGCCACCGCGCCCGGCTCATCTCTGGTTTTCAAGTCTCCATGGGCCAGATCCCCAGAAAGCCTCATTGTTCGCCCCTCAGATAGGGTCCGTGAGGGTGGGAGGAGCCCCTGGACCTGTCTTTGGACTTGTGTGGCCGTGCTGGGAACGGTAGTGATGCCTAGGAAGGAGGGGCCTCCGCTTCTGGGGAAGGGCTGGCTGAGCCTCGTTGCGCCCTCTCCGTCCCTGACGTGTTGCAAGGCCCTCGAGAGCCCGCCGCTGCCCATCCCCACGACAGAGCGCCGGTCTGTGCCAGTCGGCCCCGTCTTTGGGCTATACTCTGTGCCTCCTCGGGTTTTCAGTGTCCCCCACCTTCCGGGGGCATGGACGGGCTGGGTGAAGTTTGCAGGCAGGGCGCCGCACGGAGACCTGCAACCGGCCCGCCCCTTTCCCAGGGTCGGTGAGCTCGGCCGGAGGGAACCGGTGTGTGGACGCGGCCGAAGCCTGCACGGCGAACGCGCTGTGCCAGAGGCTGCGCTCCGAGTACGTGGCGCAGTGCCTGGGCCGGGCCGCTCAGGGGGGCTGTCCCCGCGCCCGCTGCCGCCGCGCCCTGCGCCGATTCTTCGCCCGCGGGCCGCCCGCGCTCACCTACGCGCTGCTCTTCTGCCCGTGCGGGGGCTCTGCGTGCGCCGAGCGCCGGCGCCAGACCTTCGTGCCCTCCTGCGCCTTCTCCGGGCCCGGCCCCGCGCCTCCCTCCTGCCTGGAGCCCTTAGAGGTTTGCGAGCGCAGCCGGGTCTGCAGGTGCGCGCAGGCGGGGCCGGGGCGGGGAGCGGGGAGCGAGCACCCGGCCGCGGCGAGGGTGGAGCGGAGGCGAGGAGCGGGGGCGGGGCCGCGGCGAGGGTGGGGCGAGGGTGAAGCGGGGGCGGGGCCTCTCCCGGCTCACCGCCCTCCCTCCGCGCAGGCCCCGCCTCCTGGCCTTTCAGGCCTCCTGCGCGCCC
Organism: Plecturocebus donacophilus; assembly: GCA_004027715.1. Lineage (NCBI taxonomy): Eukaryota > Metazoa > Chordata > Mammalia > Primates > Pitheciidae > Plecturocebus > Plecturocebus donacophilus. The sequence goes on from PVKP010009548.1 coordinate 35,284, forward strand.
TCGCCCAGCGCCCCCGGCGGTTGCCTGCGGGACCAGCGCGCCCGCTGCGTGGGCGCCTACGCGGGCCTAGTGGGTACGCGCGGCTGGGATCTGGGCGCGGGCGGGGGCTCTCCAGGGGATGCCTCCGCCTGGGTGGGCAGATGACCTCGCCCTCTGCGTCCCCGCAGGCACAGCTGTCACTCCCAACTACGTGGACAACGTGAGCGCGCGCGTGGCGCCCTGGTGCCACTGCAGAGCCAGCGGGAACCGGCGTGAGGACTGCGAAGCCTTCCGGGGGCTCTTTACCAGGAACCCCTGCTTGGGTGAGGGGCCCGGGCGGAGCTGGAGGGGGAAGGTTGGATTGGCTTACTGCCCCCTTCCAAGCCATCTGGCCAGGAGCCATTTAAGAGGGGAGAGTGGAAGACTGTACAGTTGAGTCACTCTATCGCAGCTATCCTTATTATTTTATTATTCCTCACTACGCACCTTCCCTCCCAAGGAGCCAGTCTTTGCAGCAGGAGGTCTCTCACTTTGTCCCCACGGAGCTGGGCCCTGGGCTAGCGTTTCCTAGCCAAGTGCACCCTGAACCCCTCCCTCCATAGATGGCGCCATTCAGGCCTTTGCCAGCGGGTGGCCCCCAGTCCTGCTGGACCAGCTGAACCCCCAAGGGCACCTTGAGCACAGCCTCCTGCAGGTAGGTGCAGGGAGGGGAGGGTAAGCTGGCACCTCCCCCACCGCCCCCTTCACACCCTTCCGTGCCGGGTGGGCTTGGGTGGAGGCATGAGGGACCTGGGGTTGGGGTGCAGGCAGAGGGCAGAGCCAGTCTTCTGCCTCAAGTCTGCACTCGGCTCTCACCCCCAAGGTGTCTTCCGCAGGCGGGGCCCTGGAGGGACGCTCCCTGCTCTCCATACTCCCTGTCCTGGCTCTCCCAGCCCTGCTCTGACCAGGACAGCATTCTCGGACAGCACAGCCAGCTACCCCACCCTGCCTGCCTGGGCCACCTCTGTGGCCTACTGGCCCCTTGAAAAGGGACTGGCTTACCTCCCATACCAGCCCTGGTGCTCTCACCCCACTGCCCTTTGTAGGTCTGGACATCCTGTGTGCCATCCCCTGGAGGGAGGGATGTAGGCCGGGCCTGACTGCAAAGCCCCCGCTCTCCCTGTCAGGAGGCATCTTGGTTGTAGGTCCCTTTATCCATAGACCTTGAGACAATTGGGGTCTCTCAGAAGGAGAATCAGGAGAGAGTCACTTTTGTAGCTGAAGCCTCCCTGGAGCCCCAGATCACCTAGGGAAGGTCAGAGACTTTCCAGACTCCCAGAATTCTAGGAAATGGTATCAGCCTGCCAAGCAGATAACTCCCTAAGGAATGCATTGGGCAGACTTAACAGGCAAGACCCCTTCAAACACTGCATCCTCCCCCTGGGCATTACCCACCATTGCCACCTGTGCACCATGAGCATGCTGGCAGTCCTTCCTGTTCTCCATATGCTGCTGCATGGGCCCCACGCTGCACTCTGCCTGGCACTGGCCTTGTGGCCATCTTGCCCCTGGTTTCCCACAGCCATAGGAATGGCATACAGTGCTTATTAAACCCGTGTGCACTGAGACTGACCTTGCTTTTATGTGATCTGTGTCCTGGGAGCCTGGAGACCAGGGTCTGCTGCAGGGTGTGCCCCTGCTGGCCTGCGTGACCTCAGATGGCCTCAGAACCTGTCTGGGCCCCGTCACCTCAGCTAAGGAAGCTGAGATGAATCAGCTCTCAGCTCCTCATGGCAGGGATTGCCATTGCTTTCATCTCTTCTTTCCGTCTCTACTACTACTCTCGATAATGAAACTGCATTTCCTAGCCTCCCTTGCAGCTTGGGGTGGCCATGTCATACACACTGCCCGATGTGGACCCGGCAGATGCCAAGGACCTTGGGTTGTCTGTGTTTTTGAGATAGGGTCTCACACTGTCACCAGATGGGGGTGCAGTGGCATGATCGTAGTCCACTGCAGCCTTGAACACCTGGGGTGAAGCGATCTTCCTGCCTTCTGCCTGCCTCCTTCTTCCTCCAAAACTTGGAAACTCCTGATAAGAAAAGGGTTCCTGTGTCTTTGGCTGCTCCTTCTCAGTCTGCTTGAGGTTTGGCAGGAGGTTGAAGTGGAGGTTGTCAGGGCCTTGCTCAGGGACCTCTCTGGGCCAGTACAGCACATCCCCCAGCCACTGGGAATGGTGGCTGGTAACACAGCTCAGAGCTGTCCCCTTCTGTAGGGAACTGCACTCCCAGAAATGCCTGTTGGGTTTTCCTCTGCTCCCAGAGGTAACTGCAGCTGATGACTGACTGCCTCAAGGAACATGGCATTGTTGTGTGCTGTTCCCGGTCCAGAGCCCCTGTGGGGTCAAGCTGAGGCTAGGCTCCAGCTGGGACCCCTGCCTGGCTCCGCTCCTGCCCTGCCCACCTCCTCCTGCTCTCCTCACTGGCAGGCTCCCCTGAAGGCATTCCCTCAATAAATCATGGCATTTGAGAATTCCTGTCTTGGGCTTGGCTTCTAGAGATCCTGACCTAAGTCGCAGGGGTTAGGTACAGACCACACGAAAACTCAGGCCTGGAGCTGTCCTGTTGGGGAAAAGAGCCACCAGCTCTGAGATCCAAGTGTGGACGTAGCAGCCCATACCAAACCCACAAACACTGCTTGCTGGCAGCTGTCCGCCAGCCTCTCAGCTTCAGTCAGGACTCTCTTTTTTTGAGTCAGAGCCTCGCTCTGTCACCCAGCCTGGAGTGCAGTCAGCTCACTGCAAACTCCACCTCCTAGGTTCAAGCGATTCTCCCACCTCAGCTGCACGAATAGCTGTGATTACAGGCGAATGCCACCATGCCTGGCTAATTTTTGTATTTTTAGTAGAAACAGGGTTTCACCATGTTAGCCAGGCTGGTCTTGAACTCCTAACCTCCGGTGATCCACCTGCCTCCACCTCCTAAAGTGCTGGGATTACAAGCCATGCAGGCTTCAGGCACAGCTGTCTCCAGGGGTTCAAATGATGTTGCCCGTGCTGGTCTGTGTGTTAGCTTCCCCTGCGGCCAGCAGGCTCTCACCGAGAGGGTAAGACTTCCACCAGCAGCCCAGCTTTACAGTGTCTCCTTTCAGCAGCCTCAGTAGGGAAAGGTACCTCTCTCTTCCAGCATTGGTGGACTGTCCCAGGCAGAACTCTGATAGGCCCTGCATGGGTAATGGGCCTCTTCTGTAGAACGCTGAGTGATAGCCCACCATGGTGATGTGGAACGGGAAGGACAGTTTCCCAAAGGAAAAAAGGAGTTGCTGGGCAGTGAAGCTGAGTCTAGCCCATTCTCACTTTACAAAGAAGAAGGAATACTGTCAGGCACCCACACTTGCATGAGAATGGACACCTGCAGGTGGGCTGGGGAGAGGCAGGCATGTGCATTGAGTGGGGGCTCATCACCTTGTCCCGATCACCACAATGGCATTGATCACCACAATGGCATCGTAGCCCAAGTGCAGAATTAAATATCTGCTAAATGATTCGCCCTACATGAAAGTGGGTTCAACTCTTCTCCATTTTTGACTCAGTTAATTAGAATAAAATATACACATTAAAAAAAAAACTGGAGGAAGCTGGATGCAGTGGCTCATGCACTTTGGGAGGCTGAGGTGGGTGGATCACTTGAGGTTGGGAGTTCAAGTACAGCCTGGCCAACACGGTGAAACCCCATCTCTACTAAAAATACAAAAATTCCATCAGGTGTGGTGATGCATGCCTGTAATCCCAGCTACTCAGGAGGCTGAGGCAGGAGAATTGCTTGAACCCAGGAGGTGGAGGTTGCAATAAGCCAAGATCATGCCACTGCACTGCAGCCTGGGAGACAGAGGACTACTCTGTCTCAAAAACAAACAAACAAACAAACTAGAGGCTGGGCCAGGTGGCTTACTCTTGTAATCCCAGCACGTTGGGAGGCTGAGGCTGGAGGTTTGCTTAGAGCCAGGAGTTTGAGACCAGCCTGGACAACATAGAGCCTGTCTCTAGAAAAAGTTAAAAAAATAAATTAGCCAGGCATGGTGGTATGTGTCTGTATTCCAGCTACTCAGGAGGCTGAAGCTGGAGGACCACGTGAGCCCAGGAGTTGCCTGCAGTGAGCCATGATTGTGCTAGTGTATTCCAGCGTGAGTGACAAGAGTGAGACCCTGTCTCAATAAAAAATAAATAAAAACCAGACATGAAATGACCTCAAATAAAAATAGAATTGTGGATTAAAAATATAGGCATATACTTTCCAAGAGATTGGAAAAATAAAAAGGACAGAACCTATTTGCAAATTATGAGATTGCTTCATGGCTGCTGGTGGTCCCAAAGATACATCCACATCCTAATCCCTGGAACCTGGAAATATTACCTTATATGTAGGCAAGAGTATTGCCTTCTGTGGCAAAAGATTCGATTAAGTTGTGGTTTGTTTCTTTTTGAGACAGTCTCACTGTCACCCAAGCTGGAGTTCAGTGGTGCACTCATAGCCCACTGCAGCCTCAAACTCCCAGGCTCCAGCAGTCCTCCCACCTCAGCCTCCTGGGTAGCTGGGACTACAGGTGTGTGCCACCACACCTGTCTATTTTTAGTAGAGACAGGGTCTCACCATGTTGTCCAGGCTGGTCTCCAACTCCTCACCCAAGTGAACCTCCCACCTTGACCTCCAAAAGTGCTGGGATTACAGGCGTGAGCCACTGCGCCCAACCAAGTTACAGATCTTGAGAGGAGCTTATCCTGGATTATCCAAGTGGGCTGTCAGCACCTGTATGTCTCACCTCTGCATCTTATAAGAGTGATGTGGAGATGTCTAGAGGGAAACTAAACACAGATACATTGAGCAAAAGGCCATGGGAGGACAGAGATAGGGATTGGGGTGATGCAGCCACAAGCCACCAGAAGCTGGAGGAGGAGGCACAGATTCCCCTGGAGCCTCCAGAGACTACAGCCCTGCCAACACCTGCATTTCTGACTTCCGGTCTCCAGAACTGTGAGAATCAGTTTCTCTTGTTTCAGGATACTGAAGTTGTGGTTATTCTGGCAGCCCCAGGAGACTAATAGCACTGTCTAAGATCGTTAGAGTTTGGCTTCCGTTATCTCTACCTAAAATGGTCCTGGTTTATACAGTGTTACGTCTGCCCACGCCTCAAGGCTGAGTCCAGCTGTGGCCCCCACAACCAGGAATGAGTCATGCCTTGTTCCTCCACATCTGAATGTCAGCCTCCTTGTCCTGCCAGGGAGCTGTCGCTTTCGTGCACGGGCTTTGGGAGACTGCAGTCCTTCCCCCAGACTACCCTCCTGTGACTGGCTGTCTGTTACCTGTTGCCTGGCAGGTGGCTGGGAGTGGGGGTGATGCAAAAAGGCAGGTGCTGGAAGCATCCGTGGATTTATTGCTGGAAACTTCATGGCTCATGAACGCCCATCCTGGTGTGGAGCCCAGTGATTAGGTTCAAGGTTGAAGTGGAAACCACTCACCGCCCACCAAGAGAGGCCGGCCCAGGCTCACAGAACCAGCGCATTTTTGTATGAAATGTGGACACAGGTCAGTGAAATTTCCAGAGGGCCAGAAGGACAGGGGCTGTGCAGGGCTTTAGAAGCAGTCCTTCGACTGGACAGCAGCTTGCCCGTGAGTCTGGCACGCTTGCGAGGTGAAGCAGAAGTGCACGGCCCTGCCTTGCCAGGCTGCAGGGCTCTGGCCTTTGCTCTGTTTCACAAAGTCATTCAGGGACCCAGGCTCCTTCAGTCCTGTTGTATTACCACCTTCAACATAAGCCTTCAAGGTTGATGGAGAGAGTGGAAGAGTCACTTACTCTGAATGGCCTTGACGTGACACATCATTGGTGAGGGCTGGTCCCATGGCTGTCCCCAGACGCCATGGGCCCAGGCCATGCAGTTGAAGCTGTGGACTCAGGAAGAGGAAATTGAGTGGTAAGCATCTAGCTGGTCTCTGGCCCAGCTTGCTATTCTGATCACCAAAACCAGTTTTGTGCTTCCTCTCCTACATGGGTCACAGGCACCCTCTCCTAGGGGGACAGTACAAGGTCACATCCCGCCCAGACCTCTAGGTGATACAGTCTTCCTCAGGTGGCTATTTGAAGCCCCACAAGCCTGAATTAACAAGACAACTTAATCCACCTCACACACAGCAGGTAGTGATGAGAACAGGTAGAACACCCTCTTAAGCCCTCCTGCCCAGGAAGGAGCAGGTGCAGATGCAGCAATCGCTGCTCTGCGGCATTTTTGCAATCCTGCTGGACCCTGCCCTGGGCTTGGGGGGAGTCCTTGCTCAGGCCCAGTTCTGCTCTTGGGCCACATCTAAGCTTGTCAGCTCTCAGTGGACACAGCTTTCACAACCGTGTTCCTACCTGAGGGTGGATTTAAGACTTCCTCAATTGCCACTGTTTTTTTTATTTTTTTAAGGCCTTGCTAATGGGTTTCTTAAATTTAACTACATCCTTATTTATTTCCAGGCAGGTCCAGGATCAGTGACTACACTCATGGTTTGTTCCTGGAAACAGTTCTCACATCAGCTTTTTCTTTGCTTCCTTAACCAGGTGCCCCTCCCTCAAGTTGGTGGCTTTGCAGTTTCCAGGCACCAGTGGGAAGACCACACCCTTCCCTGGATGGTCACGAGGCCCAGTCACTGTGTGCAGCTATCTCACAGGGCCTTTGTTGCTCACCTGCACCTCTGACTGCTTGGAGACTAGAAGCAGCTGGCTTTTCCAGAATTGCAAGGCCCTGGTTGACGTTTTCCACCCCTTTTCCCTTCTGCGTGTAAACTGGCTAATTCTTTCTTGAAGTAAACTTTTTCTCATGATGCCAAAAGCAGCCAATAACAATCAACACATAGGATGATGTTTTTTTCATTTCCTCCCCTCAAGCCAAAAAGTCAGCAGGCATGGAGTTTGCTTTCTGAATCACTGAGTAAAACAGCCTTACCAGATGTTTTGCTCCACCTGGCAGAGACCTCAGTTGTCCTGCCAGCTGCATCTGTCTCCTCACTGCTCGCCATCTGGCCACACGCTGAGCCAGTGCCATGTACTTTAGGTTTTGGTTACAGGTGCACTGCACTTCAAAGTGCTGATTTATTAGCGAGAATAAGAAAAGCTAATTGGTATAACAAAGCCCCAGATCTCAGTGGATCAGTAGAGTGCACGTTTGCTTTCCAGTGATGCAAGGGCCAACACAGCTCTGACTGATCAGGTGGCTGCCTCTAAGGGGTGACTCAGGGACCCACAGTCCCTCCAGTGTCTTTAACATGTGGCCCCCAGGAGAGTCCCCCATGGGAGCATTTGTATGCCAAGTTTGGAATTGGTGCCCATCACTTCTTCCAACCTTTCCTTGGCCATGGCTTAGCTTGGTCCCAACGTAACTACAGGGAGGCTGGGAAATGATGAGCTGTGGGCCCAGTAGGTTTGGTAAACACAGCATTATCTCTGACACAGTACCACCAAGTCACAGGTTTCCATCCTGTTAGAAACTGTTGCTGGCTTCCACAGCCCTCCCTGGAAGAGTTTCAAGGTCCTTCTCAACTTGTTTGCGGCTACCAGTCCGGCCATTTCCCTCCCCAAGTCAGACCCGAGCTCTGGTGGGCAGGCCTCCTCCAGGCTCCTGCCCTCACCTCAGGTCCTGGCCCTAGTACCCTGCCACCCTCCCCTATAGGAGTGACTGTCTTCTTTGTGTTTCCTCCATCTGTCAATGACCTCATTCATCTGGAAGGAAGCCCTTGCACTGGGAAGCTGCTCTCTGCTCTGAGGCCCTGAAATGCATGACTGTGACCCATTCTGAGGGCAGGAGCCAAATAAAGTGGGGCAGGACGCACAGGAGGCCCCCAAACAAGGCCTTGCCAGTGAGAGTACCTTCATGAAAAAGTCAAGGCCAAGGACAAGACTGTGGCCATGGTTGAGACCTGTCAGCACACCTGAGATTTAGCAGTTGGGAGAGAACCCAGAGGCACATTCAAGGGCCCATGAGGTGAGGAGAGCGCGAAGCGGAAGGATAATGGCACCACTGGAGACGGCGGCGTGGTTGGTGGAAGAGTGAGACGGCTGTCCCTGCCCCCACAGGCAGGGTCCCCAACACCAGGGCACAGCTGCCCCGCAGGCATACAAAGGCTGTCATGGAAAATCTGTGGCTCACAGGCTGCTTGGAGGGTGTCAGAGGCGCCTGCCGGGGTTTTAGCTTTCACCTCCGTAACTGTCAAGTGCTCCCTCAGAGGCAGTCTGAAAACTGGTAGAAGCTTTTTTTTCCTTAAGGGTCTAATGACCAAAATGTAAATATAGGCAAAACAATGCAAAATCAAAATGAAACACTCAGAACAAAAGCCACATTTTTACCAGATCTACTTTTATTTCAGAAGGAAGTTTGTATTATAGTATTTACTTTCGTTTATATACAAGTTCTTCACATTTGTATTTAAAATGCACAGACCTCCCTTAGTTCTCTTGTTCCTGCTTAAATTAGCTGTTATTTTACAATACAAAAAATACCAAAAAATTGCAATCCTAAATGTATGTATAACACCCACAATCCCCAGCAATGAAATAGTTTACAATACTTACTCCATATTTACATGTATAATAGATGCTAAATTATACATATTAACAAACTAAGCTTGAATCCAAACAAACAAAACCGTAAATAACTATAAAACAAAAACATTTCCAGAGCCAGAATTAGTTCAATGAAACAGGCTTCACTAGTGTTTCGAACGTTTTGTGCACAAATTCAGTTACTGAAAGTTGATTCCATTATTGCCTTTAAAAGAGAAGGCGCCAATTTTCCTCTCCACTCGCAAAACATCTCCCTGTAGGCAGGGTGTTTGACTCTCCTCAAGGGGCAATGTCTCTTGGTGGGCTGGCTATCTAGAAGCCACTGCAGTGGCTGCAGGCAAGTTTGGTTAATGGGGTAAACATTTCAGAAGGTAGGCAGGGCAAGCCCCGAGGACAGGAGGCCTCTGCCATCCTGGCTCTGTCCTCAGAATGGCCAATTCTCACAAAAACCACCACAAGGAAAGATCTCCTGGGATGACAGGGGTGAGTGTGAGGAGTTGGATTTTAAATCTAAAATCTATTTTTACATCTCAGTCACTACCCTAGCATTAGCTTAGGTTAGTGTTTAGCAAATACTTGTTGAATGGATGGATGAATAAATGAAATGGAAGGATCAAAGATGTTCATGAAAACACCACCATCTCCCAAGGAAGCGAATCAGCCCCTGGCCCCAATACCCCCAATTAAATCAAAGGAGCAAGATTTGCACCGGCAGGTAAAATGCCTCTTCCCACCAGCAGTGCCCCGCCTGGTCTTTTTATTTCCTGGTGTGTCTCCAGTCTTGAATGGCAGGCCTTACCCACTGGTATTCCAGTACTTTCCTTCTGCTGACAGTCTTCTGTCCAGGGCTGCCTTTCCTCTGGGTTAGCTCAGGGAATCTGAGGTTGCCTTCTCCCCACACAGGGAGGCACAGGCTTCTCCCCAGGCTTCTCCCCTGCAGCGGTGGCAGGGGGCACATAGGAGTCCAGGGTGTGTCGAATTCTCCATGGGGAAATGGGAGCTATTTATCAACAAACTAGCTCCCTACTACCACTCCCAGTTTTCAGTATAATAAACTGATTCCAGGAAATGGTCATTAAAAATTTAGACAAAACTACAAAAAACGGAGAACTCCCTTTTAGAAAGTCTGATTGCCACAGGTTATAGTCTTTGAACTTAAAGACTAAGAGAAACATTTCTCAGGACAAGGCTGGTCATCCCTCACTACCCAGAGTACCAAGGGGCTGCCAGAAAGGGTCATGATGTGCTTGCAGGGTCAATGGCAGCAGCAGAGATGCCTATGCTTCCTGAGTCTCCTCAAGGCTGCTGTTTGGATTCCTTGCCTGGTTTTTCTTTTTTCTTTTTTTGAGACATAGTTTCGCTCTTGTTTCCCAGGCTGGAGTGCAATAGTGCAATCTTGGCTCACCACAACCTCCACCTCCCAGATTCTCCTGCCTCAGCCTCCCGAGCAGCTGGGATTATAGGCATCTGTCACCACGCCCAGATGGGGGTTTCACCATGTTGGTCAGGCTAGTCTCGAACTCCTGACCTCAGATGATCCGCCCACCTTAGCCTCCCAAAGTGCTGGGATTATAGGCGTGAGGCACCATGCCTGGCCCCCTGCCTGATTTTTCATATACACTCTAACAGATGAGTCCTCTTTTAAGAATTACCTAATTGGTGCCAGATGCATGTGAACACAACACGATGGGGATGCGTTTCTTGGCTTTGTTATTCACGTCTATCAGGGCCTGGCGAGAGGAACTCTCAGAACCTGGATATCCAGCATATGGCACAAAAACATCTTAGGTGAAACTCAGACATTGTTATATTTAATAAAAATACATTAAGATTTTTTTCTTTATGTACACTCCAAATGTCTGAACATTCTGGACACTACTGTATAGTTATGTACAAGTGCAAGGTCAGTGTTTTCTTGACTATTTTAATTTATATACAGGCTCTCTTGTGACACGCAACATTGCCAGATGACAACCCATTCCGTCTCGGTAACAGGATCTCAGCCCAGTGCCTCTTACTCCCTGCCATTCCCTTTTTCTGCCCTGAGGCTGAAGGAAGCTGTTTGCTGTTGGTTGCAAAGGAGAAGCAGGTGGATTCAGCGGTTTCCCCACCGCTGGAGCAGAATGAAACTTCACTTGCTCCTTCCTTCCTTTGTAAAAATAAACATTATCTTTTAGGAAAAAAATTAAGACACAACTAGATGGCTGCAGGTTATGGTGCATGATATTTCAAGGCATAGGACTAACACGGGGAAGGAGACTTCTTTGGCCAAGGAAAACTGGTCCTCTGAACAAACAAAGAGGATCTTCCTTGTAGGAGGACAATGCCCAGGGCGTCCCTTTTACCTCACCGGGGGGACTGTGGGAATCGAGGGCCAGTCCACAGCAGGCTCCATGGGTGCTGTGTTCTGTGGCAGGGATGGGGAATTCGTGAGAGAAGGGATCTTTTTTAGAACGTCTGCTCTTTAACAATAATGTGAAAAAAAAGCTTTATGAGAGGCTAGTCTCAAATTAGAGGTGTTTTGTGCATCAGATAGTGTTTTATGGTTCAACTTTCTTGAAAACATCTTTCCAGGCAATTCTTCAAGGGAGTGGGGTTAGTGTTGGGGAAGAGATAATACTCTCTCTCTAGGCACTGCATTTAAAGGTGAAATGCCGCAGTTTTAGCTCTCTTGAGTATTTCTCCAAATTCACAAACTTGAGTATTGCTGTCCAGAGGTCCATCCCAACAGGGTAATGCCAGCAATCCCAGGTTGTGAAGCAGAAGAGCGCTTCTGGGATGCAGCTGCATACTGCCAGAATACAGAGCACCACAAATGGGGAAAACACAATTTCCACGCAGTGCCCTCTGGGGAGAGGAGCAGGGGACTGTCCCACCCTCTTCAATTTGGTCATTTTCCATTTGGCATAGAGTTTTCCCTCCTTGTCCATTTTTTCCATATGCTTTTCATCCTTGTCAGCATTTGCTGCCCTCCTCACAGCCACCACCTCAGTTTGAGAGGGAGGGTGGGTGGGTCGAGCCCCTCCTGAGGAAAAGAGGGCAAACAGGTCCTTCTCTAGGTTTTGGGCAGCTTCGGCCTGACAGTGGGAGGCTGTCCCTCTCCTGGCATCTGAGTTCACCCAGCCTGAGAATTAACCGCAAGTTCAGAGGAGGCTGCAGGACACACAGCTGCTCTCCGATCCAGGGGTCCCAAGTGTTCTCAGTGCTCTTTTCTGCTCAAGGAAACGTGACATGAATGAGTCCTTTCCTCCCTGCCCTGGCAGGAGGTGGCCAGAGGGCTGAAAACTTATTAGGCCTAGGGTGACGTAGGGGTGGGGGCATGGGGAGCCTTCCTGACAGTGTCCTTTTTGACAATAAAAACAGGAGCTTTCACAGTTCATTCATTTCTGCTTTCCTCTCATCCCTGCTGCTAGGTCAAACATCCCTTGGGGTGAGAAAATTCTTTCCTGGCTGCAAATCAGATTTTAGAAAAAAAAGCAGATTGCCAATGGTAGCTATTTAAATTTTACAAGAATGTAGGAATGCAATTATGTAAAAACTTAGGCTTACTAACTTTCCAATTGCTAGATCTATTTAAAGTCTAGGCACTTAGTGTTGTGTGTATGTGTGTGTGTATGTGAGAGAGGGAGGGTGAGATGGAGACGGAGAAGGAGAGGGATAGGCAGAGGGAAAGGAAAGAGTCTCAAATGGATTAAGACTAAATTAATCAAGTTGCTATAGAAAACTACCTATTACACCAGTTTACATTCAAAGTAACACTGCTGACCTTGACATTTAAAATAGCCCCCTTCTATCCTAGCTTGATATGATCAAAAGAGATGGACCATTATTAATTCTCAACTAGAAAAAAAGGTACTCCCTGGAAGAGAGAGAACTGCCTAAATCGTGCAAGAATATATAGCACATCTTTTAAAAAAGATAGCAGGCTTCAGATGAAAACAAGTTAATTCATCTGACTAGTTTTTAAAAGACCATGTTCAAGAATAACTGATGACAAAGTCTACTTGTAAACACTCCATCTTTTGTTTTTGCACAGTTGAGACAGTCCCAAAAACAGTTTTCCACAGTGAACCTGAGTGTCTTTCCTAGTTCTCACTGGCTCTCCACTGGCCTCCTCCAGCAACAATCAGCTCATCCCTGGACCTGTAATTAAATCAAGTATTTCTTATGCAAAAGTAAAAGGTTAGATGCCGGAACACGGATGGTAGAAACCGTCAAAGAAAGCTTGTGATCATGCAGGTGAGTCAGATGCTTCGAGAGTTTCCAGTCTTCTGCCCCGCACCGCACAGCCATTTCCCTGCCGCGCCCTTCCCTGCAGACGGCTCTGATGTGCCACTCACTCGCTTGTGCGCGGGAGATCCCTGGCCCCGGCATCAGATGCAGGTCCCAGGCTGTGCAGGGGGCTGCTGCTTCCGGTTTCTCACGGCACCTGACTTCTCTTTGTATACTATCGGCATCTGCTGAGAAATGTCCACCAGGGCGCTGGCCACAGCAAGACCTTGGGAGAACCCACAGAGAGAACTTATGTTGGGAGCAGCTGGCTTTTATTTTGTTTTTAAAAATAACTTAAACATTTATTTTTCAATCCCATGATACAAAAAAAAACCAACAAAAAACCCCCCAAAAGGTCCACATACACAGGAAAAAGTCTTCCTTCCACCCTGTCCCTCCCTCCACCTGCTCCTCCATCTGGGTAAATGCTTTCACTAATTTTATGTTTTCTTTCAGGGTTTACTTATGCAAATACAAATACGTATTCTTCTCCCTTACCCATTTTTTACACAAAAGGCGTAGTTTGCTTTTCAGCACATCAACCAAACGCAGTGCTCTGCCTGGTGGTGGGAACATATAAATGAGACTGCAGACATGTGCTAAGTGCCCAATTTCTCCTGCCTGCCTCCAAAAGGAGCCAAGAAAAAGCAGCACGCTTTATTATGAGATTCAGATTCATCCCACATCACTCAGTCAGCATTAGTCGCTTCCATTTTATACCATGATACAGAGCAGGGCAGGCTCTGGGGCCAGGCTTTTGAATAAGCAAGGTTCTTTAACTGCCCTGTGCTTCAGTTTCCTCATTTGTAAAATGGGGATAATAACAGCACAGGGCTAGTGTGAAGAGTCAATGAGTGAACTGACATAAAGTCTTAGTACCTGGCAGGCAGCAACGATCAATAGCAATTCCCCTTTATGCTCATCACTGCCCGCCCCCCCACCGCCCCCTTTGCTTTGGGGACTTGCAATCCCATTTTCCTTCCTGTATTGGTAACGGATTAATCTGGCATCCATTAGGGAAGGCACAGTTCTCGGGGAGCTGAATTCCTAACACACGTGGGAAATGGCTACCACAGGCTTGGAGCCCTGCTGAGACCCGCCAGGAGCTGTGTTAGCGGAGTGTGTTACTCACTTTGCTGAGCCTGTGAAGGGGAGCGGGGGTGGCGGAAGACAGCTGTAAGTGCTTGGCACGCAGTGGGAAAACCATTCCAGTAATCTGTTATGGCAAAGTAAGAGCTGGAAGCTCTGGGAGTCCAGAAAAGGGTGGCTCTCAAGCAGTGAGCAGACCTTTATCTGGCTTTCTGGGTAGTTGGGGCACATCAAGCAAAGGCTGGAGCCGAAAGGTTACAGGGCTACACACCTGTCACCTCGCCACCCCAGCCAGCACCCTGCTCTCAGAAGCACCAGTCAATGTTAACTGTGCTGGGCAGTGGCAGAAGACACACACTGTACTTGAGTGACAGATCACAGAGCTGCCCTGTCCTCAACACCGGCAAAGGCGAGTTAGGGGTTCAACTGAATGAATCCTGGCCGAGCCATGCCGAAAGACCTCCCTTGTGAAGATACCACAGATCCCAACCGTTCTAAAGCTGGTTTGGAGGCTCTTCTGAGTCTAAGGGTGCACCAAAGGGACAGTGGAGCTCAGGGCCTGGACCCATATCCTGGGGCAGCCTTTCAATCAGACACAAAGTTCTCTCTGGCTAAGGTAACCCTGACCCCAGAATCATCTCAACTGAAAGTTGTCTAAACTGGTCAAATTGAAGCACCCTCCAAAGCACTCTGTGATTAAGCAAGATACTTTCAAAACTGTATTCCAGGCTGGGCGTGGTGGCTCATGCCTGTAATCCAAGCACTTTGGAGGCCAAGGTGGGCGGATCACCTGAGATTGGGAGTTTAAGACCAGCCTGACCAACATGGTGAAACCCCATCTTTAAAAAAACAAAAAAAACTATATTCCATATTTTCTGGCTTCAAAATAAAGAGTTTATATATATTATGATTCATATATTTGAGAAGTGTCACACGCATTGCTAAAATATTATGTAGTAGGCTGTAAAAATATTTAAGATAGTTATATGAAAAAAGCAGAATAAAAATTAGATCTATACAATCATTTCAACTAAATTGCTGGCCAGGGTGGGAAAAAAAACAGAACAATGAAAACTGGTGGGTTATGGGATAGCAAACTGTGTGTGGATTTTCAGATGTTTCCTTTATGCTATCATTGTGTTTGTGCCTTATATTAAAACAGTAAAAAAGCAAAAGAAATGCAGGAAGGCTAGAAATACCAACTGAAGAAATGCCAGTTCGGGGAGAGATGGCTGGAAGCTGTAGAGTGGAGAAGGCGGCTGAGGGAGAGCATGCAGAGTGAAGGGAAGCACACCCAGATTTGGGGCAGAACGAGAAAAAGGGGACAGGAAAAGAGAGCAGTGGCAAAGGGAGACTAGAAATTTTAGCAGCAAAGGAAGGTGTGGTCAGAGGCATCTGCGAGCACTGAGAGGTTGGGGAGGCAGGGATGGTGAGGAGGTCCTGGGACGTCCCCTCAGGAAGGGACGGTGACCTCGGGAAAACAGTTTTGGGAATATAGGTGACAATGGGATTATCTCACTGAATCCTTGCCATGGCATGGGTGGCACTATTGGTTATCACCTTTATAACCTGTTCTCTAGGAAAGGGAAGTATCTCATGCTTAGCTCCCTCACGTGCTTCGGAAATGTCCACATGTTGGACATGTCCACATGTCCAGATGTTGCTCGTCCACATCTACTCACCTGACTGCCCAGGAGGAGGGATGCCACCCAGGCCTCGAGGGAGCCTCACAAACACAGAGAGGACAGCGGCTTTGTTGCCAAAACACGGCTCCAGTGCAATGGGTTTAGGAACAGTCTGGCGGAAGAAAAGAAAATTACCTAAAGTGATACTCAAACTTTAACACACACAGACAACTTAACAGTCATTGGTGCTCATAAGAACCATCAATTTCAGGTATATAGAAAAAGGTACACTGCAGTTTTTAAGATAACAAGAAAGGACAGGTGAGAGCTAACAGCACTCTCTGAACACCAGTGACAGGGGTGGTACTGCTTGCTGCCTTCCACTGAGGTCTCACAACCCCCTTCCAAAGGGCGGCGTGAACTGCAGGGAAGGGGCCACACCAAGTGGGTTTCTTCTGCATGCTGTACTTTCGCTTGATTTGAAATTCTAACTCATAACTGTAGGTCACAGGAATAGCAGTGGTGAGTACTTAGTATATTTGTCAGATAGTTCTGCATACCTGGCTCAAACACAGATGCAGATATTATGGAGGCTTAAAAAAATTCTAACTATTTTGTCTGTCCTTCAGACACTAAGTAGACAAGCCTGCTGGATGTAAAAGCTTGTAAAATCTGGTTGGCTGACCAAGTGGATTCTTTGTCTACTCTCTGGATGCATTTGGCTCTGGAAAATATGTCTTCATTTTCTGTTGCAGCCTTTAGATTGGATTTGTCCCCTCTATTAGTTTCTTCTCTTTTTCTTTTTTTAAGAATAGAAATGGGGTCTCGCTATGTTGTCCAGGCAGGTCTTGAACTCCTGGGCTCAAGCGATCCTCCCACCTCAGCTTCCCAAAGTGTTGGGGTTAAAGGTGTGGCCCACTGCACCCAGCTTACATTAGTGTAACAAACTCCTGCAAACTTAGTTGCTTAAAACAACACCCTCCTATTTCATAGCTTTATAGGTCAGAAGTCCCAGCAAGCTCTGTAGGGTTCTCTGCTGAGAGAGACAGGTCTGTTCATGTCTTCCATGAGTTCTCGGGAATTATCAGCTATCTTATGAGGTCTCCCAGGCTGAAATCAAGTTTTCAGCTTGATGGGGCTCTTATCTGGAGACTCTGGGAAAGACTGCTTTGAAATGTATTCAGGGCTTACGCAGTGGCTCACACCTGTAATCCCAGCACTTTGGGAGACCCAGGAGGGAGGATCCCTTGAATCCAAGAGTTTGAGGCTGCAGTGAGCCATGATCATGCCACTGCACTCCAGTGTGGGTGACACAGCCACTCTGTCTCACAAAAACAAAAAAACAATTCCTTCTGTGGCCCCCTCCATCTCCAAACCAGGGATGGTATGTCAAGTCCTGCTCATGCTTTCAGTCTCTCTGGCTTCTTCTGCTACCAGAGAAACTCTCTCTGTATCTTAAAGTCAATTCCTTTGTTTCATTACATCTGCAAAATCCCTCTAGCAGTACCTTGAGTAGTGTGTGACTGAATAAACATGGGATGGAAATCTTGGGGGCCACCTTTAGAATTCTGCATACTATACCCAAAAATATGTCATCAATTTCTTCAGTTTGGTTGAAGAAGATAATTTCTAGTACCACTCTGCTGTGACACAAGAAAATGACTAGATGGGTGAATGGCAGAGGCAGGGAGGTCAGTTATGAAGTAACTGCAAGAATCTAGGTGAGAGACAGAGGTGGCCTAGATCAAGTGGTAACAGTGGCAGATGTGGTACACAGTGGATGGGAAACATTTTTGAAGACAGAGTCAAGATTTGCGGATAGACTGGATGTCCAATGAGAACATGACATCAAGAACGAGTCAAGGACAACTCCATGATTTTTGTCTGAGCAACTAGGGTGATGGAGGTGTGATGTGCTGAGCGGCGGAAGATATGTCAGAGGAGCAGGTCTGAGAAATAAACACCCAGAGCTCAGTTTGGCCATGGCCATGTTAAGTTTGAGACTCCTGTTAAGATATCCAAGTGGGGACACTGAGTAGGCAATTGGATGTTTGGGTTGGAGGCTCATGGAAGCAGTCTGGGTGAGAGGATCATGGTGCTTAAACCTGTAACAGTGAAGATTGCTGAAGGAGTAGATGTAAAAGACACAAGAAGGGGACAAAGAGTGCCTGATGCACACCACTGCCAAAAGATGAAGAGGACTGAGCAAAGACCACTAAGCAAGAATAGGCAGAAGGCAAGTGTGTGGTGTCCTGGAAGAAAATCAAGTAAGTGTTTTAAGGAGCAATATGTCATATGCTGCTGACATATACCATGATGTTCGACACTTTACACTTGTCTATTTTTCAATCCCATAAATATTATTTTACCAGGACAATGTTTGTTTAGATTTATATACATGATTATACTTTTATTTACTCATTATTCTTTCTTACCCCTTAGTCTATCCTCCTGTGGGTAATTTTCCTTCATTTTAGCACATTCTTTAGACACTTCTTTTGTGCAGGTCTGTTGGTGGCAAATTATCAATTTTTCTTCTAATTTGAAGATAGCTTTATTTCATCCTTGTTCTTGGAAGGTACTTACTGGGCACACTATTCTAGGTTGACGGCTTTCTTTCAGTACTTCGAAGACATTCTCCCACTCCCTTCTGACTTCTGAGAAGTCAGCGGTCAGCTTGTCATTCCTTTGTAGGTGATCTTTTCTCTTTTTTTTTTTTGAGATAGAGTCTTGCTCTGTCACCCAGGTTGGAGTACAGTGGTGCAATCTCAGCTCACTGCGACCTCTGCCTTCCAGGTTCAAACGATTCTCATGCCTCAGCTTCCCTAGTAGCTGGAATTATAGGCACATGCTACCACACCCAGCTAATTTTTGTATTTTTAGTAGAGACGGGGTTTCACCATGTTGACCAGGCTGGTCTTGAACTCCTGACCTCAGGTGATCCGCCCCTCGGCCTCCCAAAGTGCTTGGATTACAGGTGTGAGCCACCGCACCTGGCCTCTTCTCCCATTTTAAACAAAAATTATGGTAAAATACACATAAAATTTACCAACTTGACCATTTAAATATTTAAAAATGTACAGTTCAGTGGTATTAAGGACATTCATAGTGTTGTGCAACCATCACTACCATCCATCTCCAGAACTCTTTTCATCTTGCAAAACTCAAACTTTGTATCCATTAAACAAACTCCCCATTTCTCCTCTTTCCCAGCTCCTGGCAACCACTCTTCTACTTCCTGTCTTTATGAATTTGACTACAAGTGAATCTCTTAAAAGTGTAACCATACATATGTTTATTTTTTTGTTATTGGCTTACTTCACTTATCATGTCTTCAAGGTTCATCCGTATTGTAGCATGGGTCAGAATTGCTTCATTTGTAAGGCTGGATAACATTCCATTGGATGTATAGACCATGCTTTGCTTATCTATTCATCCATTCACGGACACTTGGGCTGGTTCCACTTTTTGGCTACTGAGAATAATGCTGCCAAGAACAATGATGTTCAAATATGTCTTTGAGACTCTGCTTTCAGTTTTTAGGTATAAACCCAGAAGTGGAATTGCCAGATCCATCAGTTCTGGAAAGCTATCATCTCTGAATATTGCCTCTCCTTCATTCATTTGTTCTGGGATTCTGGAAATACATGAGTTGGATCGTCTCATTCTATCCTCCATATTCTTAATATCTATTGCATTTTCTATCTCATTGTCTCTCTGAGTTGCATTCTGTATATTTTTTTCAGATTCATCTTCCACTTTGTAAATTCTCTCTTATGTCTGATATGCTGTTTAACATATAAATTGTTTATTTATTTAAAAAATTTCAATGAGTATATTTTTCATTTCTAGAAGTTCCATTTGGTTCTTCAGATCTGCTTGGTCATATTTGACTCTCATCTTTATGATTTCATCTTTTATTTCTTAAACATTTCATACACGGTTATATTATATTCTTTAGATTTCAATTCTAACATCTGGAGTCCTGTCCACATCAATCATCTGTTGTTTCTGCTACTCTTATTTATGGTGGCTTGCCTCTTCTTGTCCCTGGTGATCCTTAATTACTTCATCTTGATCTGTGGGACTCCAAAAGCGCTGAATTGGAGACACTTTTCTACAGAGAGGATTTCCATCTATTCAGGTGAGCCTCATGGTATTTACCATCTGGAACCACTTAGGACAAATCATGTTCTGGTTTTGGTTTGTATTTTTTAGGGTAGGGAAGGAGAGTATTGCCTGGAGATTTTACCTACTTCCTATGAGCTCAGGAACATTTTAAATAAGTATGTTTTATTCAAGATACATAGCTATTTCTCTAGTGTATCTCAAGTATTCCATCATTTTGCCCAAGGAGAAAGTCCTATGATTTTCTTCATCATTTTGGGGTGGGGGGTGATAAATATTTTCCATAGAGTATTAATACATAGTGAATTATCGTTTTACTGCTTAAAAAATTCCCCAAAATGTAAAGAACAACATGCCGGGTACAGTGGCTCACACCTGTAATCCCAGCACTTGAGAGGCCGAGGAGAGTGGATTGTTTGAAGTCAGGAGTTCGAGACCAGCCTGGCCAACATGGTAAAACCCTGTCTCTACTAAAAATACAAAAATTAGCCAGGCATGGTTGTACATGAACCTGGTAGGTGGAGGTTGCAGTGAGCTGAGATCATGCTACTGCACTCCAGCCTGGGTGATGGAGCAGAGAGAGACTCTGTCTCAAAAAATATTCAATGTAGCTATTTTCAATGTTCAATGTAGCTATTTTCAAATAAAAGTTCTAAAGTATTATGCCACAGAATACTTAAAAGAAAATCAGACAAATCATTTACGTCTTAAAATCTCCTGAACATAAGACTGCTCAGTGACATGAAACAAAGAATGAAAAACCAAAGCAAAAGAATACCCGACAATTTCAGTGTTTTAGCTTATTGTTAAAAAGAAAGAGAGGAAAAAAGGGAGGTAATGGAATAAGGCTTTTTGCTCTCTCTGGTTTCCCAAACTTAGGAGGCTAAGTTTTAAAAAGTCAAGTTATAGGGACTTCTGAGTCACATTCTCACCTTTATACTCCCCCCAATAAGATCAGGAGGCTCCTCATCTGTTTCCAAGGCGACGTTTACAGAGGCAAAGGGACGGCTGGCCATCTGTTGCATCTCTCGAAGAAGTTGCTGATAAATAATATGGCAAAGCCATTAATGCAATGAGTTCCGAGGGGTTTTTATTAGTGAATGCTACATGTTAAAAACACTTCATCCTCCCTGATTCAAACAAATCAAGTCCAAAACAATACTTTTTAGACTGGATATTAGATAACATTAGGGATTATTAAATTTTGTTGGATGTGATAACACTATTGTCCTTATATTTTTAAAAAGCCCCTGTTAGAGATATATATTAAAGTACCATGCTATGTTTATTGCAGCACTATTTACAATAGCAAAGACTTAGAACCAACTCAAATGCTCATCAATGATAGACTGGATAAAGAAAATGTGGCATATACACACCATGGAATACTATGCAGCCATAAAAAAGAACGAATTAATGTCCTTTGCAGGGACATGGATGAAGCTGGAAGCCATCATTCTCAGCAAACTAACATAGGAACAGAAAATCAAACACCACGTGTTCTCACTCTTAAGTGGGAGCTGAACAATGAGAACATGTGGACACTGGTAGGGGAATATCACACACTGGGGCCTGTCAGGAGGTGGGGGGCAAGGGGAGGGAGAGCATTAGGACAAATACCAAATGCATGCAGGGCTTAAAACCTAGAAGACTGATAGGTGCAGCAGACTACCATGACACACGTATACCTATGTAACAAATCTGCATGTTCTGCACATGTATCCCAGAACTTAAAGAAAAATTAAAAACTAAAAAGTACTGTGGATGTAATGCTATGATGTTGACTTGTCAAATACATAAAATGATGTGGCCCTATCGTCTCGTATTTCTAGTACTAGAGTCAGGCTTGCTTTCTTCCTACTGAAACTTGCTCCCAGGATTCACACAGCAACAAAAACCTATGCCTCATTATACAGCAGATGGGAACTGAGAGAACCCTTCCTCCAGAGAAGTGGTATAAGCTAAAAACAAACACATGAAATTTTGCAGAGCAGAGGGACAAACAGGGGCTCTAGGTTTAGGGAGGCTTGATGTGAACTCCTGCTCTAATACTCTCCGCTGTGTGACCTTAAGAAAGATGTTTAAAGTCTCTGGGCTTCTGTTATCCTCCGTCTGAAATGTGTTCCTATCCCATAAGGTTGTCACTGGGATCAAATTAGATATTATAGCACAGCACCTAGCACATGGTGAACGACCATTCACATATCATTAAGGATACTAGAGATCTTTAGGGCTTGCTGCTGAAGCTTTCAGATTATGCCATGGAAGACAAGTAGGCCTTACTTCAAACTGCCTCCTTGGAACTACTGTAGGAGACAGACTCTTGGCCTGGAAAGATGGCTCTGTTCTAGAAGGGCATTTTTATGTTAAACATTTTTGTAAAATACCAATAATAACATTCCTATATTTTCTAAAACTGTAGGTCCATTTACACAACTAATATATGCAGCAATGCTCCTCTGGGGTCTGTGCTATTCTAAGCGCCGGGGTCACAATAAGAGGGTTCAGGAGACAACATGTGTAAAAACACTTAAAACGGCCTGGTGAGTACCAAGG
The DNA here is from genome assembly GCA_004027715.1 of Plecturocebus donacophilus. Taxonomy (NCBI): domain Eukaryota; kingdom Metazoa; phylum Chordata; class Mammalia; order Primates; family Pitheciidae; genus Plecturocebus; species Plecturocebus donacophilus. Next base: position 57,504 of record PVKP010009548.1, read on the forward strand.
ACTAAACAGTGTCAGCTGCTACCATTATTGTTTTTAAAAATAACATCAAATCATTGCTTCTACAATTCTGAGAGGGAATAAATAATGACTGACATTTTAGAAATGATGAAATATATTCTGAATGGTCAGCTTCACAGTTAAAGAGAAATTCCAAATCATACGTGTAAAAGTATAGTTTATTAGATGACCAACTGTATACTAAACATATATATTTTAAAACCTTTTTCCTATAGGCTGTGCATCTTATTTTCTCTCACATATGTTGCAAACAACTTCCAGTTGATTGTTTAGCTTCTGCGTTAGTCATTTATTTTTGATATACTTAAGCCTTCATTCTTATGCTGGTAAATCTCTACTATACTGTTTCAATAACTTTATATGAAAATAATAATTTTGTTTCCTTTCCAAAAGTAACAGCACTTCTTAGTGCCCTTTCACTTAGTGCACATCCAGCACAAAGCTAAGTGATTGTGGGGATTACATGAAGATTAGAAACTTGGGCTGTGAAGACAGAAGTCCCTAGTTAAAGCCTAGTTCTGCCTCTTAGTTAACTATGTGGTGTAAGTTACTACACCTTTCTGAGCCTCAGTTCCCTCATCTATAAAACATAGCTAGTGATAACACCTATTTCATAGGGTTAGGATGAGGATTAATCTATGTAAAACCACTTAGAATAGTGCCTGGAATTTTAAAATGCTCAAATGTCAGCTCTTGTTAAAACTAACTTGGCTGGATACAACCTGTGGTGTTTGTTTTATCATGAGTGATGCTGGTTATGATGATATTCCTCATAGTGTTAAAAAGGTATTTTTGATTTTACTGTGAGTTTTGTTTTCAAATTAGGAATAGGTATTGTGTTTCAATAAATGATGAAATAATTACTTGGCCTCAAGGAGAATTCAGGTGTTTTTTTCCCCATTGACATGATATATTCTTTTTTTGACAAGATATATTCTAGCAGGTTTTCTGACATTAAGTGACTCTTTTACTACACTGCTGCACAGACATTCACTATGCAGCTGGCCTTTATATTTTGGTTCTACTTTTGTCAGGTTTTGGTACCAAGGTTTCAGTATATAAAATCAGTTTGGACTCTTTCAAGCTTTCCATTTATTCCTTTGCTTTACAGATTTTAGAAATAATCAATTCTCATAAGCGCGCAGGGAGGAATAGGCTACCATTATCTCCATAAGCTCATCTCAATTTTGAAACTCCCTGGTCTAATGTCCTTGGAGAGAGCAGCACTTAGACAGTTTTCAACTCCTTTCCTGTTTACTGGTTTACTGTGGCTTCTTATATGTCTTTCTTACTCTGTTGTGAATGAATATAGATTTAAATTAAATTGAAAAATGATTTTTTCAGAACATCATATAATTCATTAGGATTTTAAAGCATATCAGAAATACAGCTATCTAAAAAATCATTTGAATATGTTATCTCTGAATTTAAAAACTAATATTAAAGAGTATGCAACATTCCCTCTATGATAACATCATCTTTATGTGAGTCAGAAAAGGTGGTACTGTGGCCCACAAGAAGAGGCTCATATTCTGGAGCCTGTCTTAACCCTATTCAGTTATGAATGTCCAATCAACAGTGCTGAATGCTTGTGAATCGTGATTTTAGATACTTCTCTTCTAAATCTTATCTATAAATGTTTATACAGAAAAAGGCATGAGTAGATACAAAAAAAACCCATAGAGCTTCCTTGTCTAGATCTTATATACATGTGAGCATTTCCATTAGCAACAATGCAGCAGGCATGACTACATGAAAGGCAAAGTAATGATGCAAGTGAAAGCTGCAATAAACAATATTTTTATGTTGTAATTATTTTAATGGTGATTGTTTTTTTTAAAAAATATTTATTTATTTATTTACTATTTCAATAGGTTTTTGGGGAACAGATGGTGTTTGGTTACATGAATAAGTTCCTTAGTGGTGATTTCTGAGATTCTGGTGCACCTATCATCCCAGCAGTGTACACTGTAGCCAATGTGTAGTCTTTTATCCCTCATCCCCCTCCCACTCTTTCCCCCTAAGTCCCCAAAGTCCACTGTATCATTCTTATGCCTCTGCGACCTCAGGGCTTACTTCCCATTTATAAGTGAGAATATATGATGCTTGGTTTTCCATTCCCGAATTGCTTCACTTAGAATAATGGTCTCCAATTCTGTTCAGGTTGCTGTGAATGCCATTATTTCATTCCTTTTCATGGTTAAGTAGTATTCCATGGTATATGTGTGTATGTATATATATACACATACACACACACCACATTTTCTTTATCCACTCATTGAATGATGGGCATTTGATATGTTATAATTTTCAACCAAGTTAATTTAAATTTGTCAACTGTAAATATTTGCTTGACATTATTTTTGGAATGAAGCTCTGGAAACAAATCGAGACATTAAAAAATAAAACAAGTTAAAAACTTAATTAGACAGACATTTATCTTTCCTTGAATAATGGAAAATGTTTGAGATGCTTAAATGGCTGACTTCCCTCTCCCATGAAAAGTTCTTGTGAAGGTCATACCTAATTACACAGCGGGTGGGCCACTCTAACAAGCCCTTGGACCTCGGGCCTCAGTCAGGACTCGGGTTCTGGTCAGAAGGATAAAACTGGCAATTCTAAGTCAATACCAGAGTCTTCTTTTAGTAAGGTAAGACCCTGTGGTGCAGAACTAATTCCACTTTATGTAGCACTCATCTAAGTCTACTGACCATATGCTGCGGAACTATGGACTACAGAAAGGGCCGCATTATTCCTACTGTGGAGATGTCTGTCTATCCATTATCACTAAATAGCTTGCTTGAGAGAAATATCACTTGCTTAAGAGAAAAAGAAAGGAAAAAAGCTATTCCAGGGATTCTTTAATCTTTACCCACTGAGGCTTACCTCTCTACGTCTGGAGGCCCAACAACTTTGTTTGATCTTCCAAACCACAGCAGCCACCAGGAGCAAAGAGAGGAAACAACTGTGAGAAAGGAAAGTACTGAGTTATTATCCCAGCCCCCAGAATCAGCACCCACCATCGCCCACACCTCAGGCCAGGCAGTGAAAACAGCTCCCAAATGCCACCTCCGGGCTCCCTTCTGATGCTTCGTCACAACCATGTGCCAGCTCAGGAGGCAATGAGTGAGATGACATTGGTAAGCCAGGCTTCCCTACCAGGCCTCTAGACTGTATTGTTCCTACGTGGTACTCAGAGAGAGCCCTGACTTTCCATCGGCCTTTATCAGAATGGCCCCTAGTGGCTTATCCCAAATAAGAAAAATAATTCTAAGATAATTATAACAAATATTAGGCATGCTGTTTATTCAAGTTAGCCAACATTTACTAGTAAAATCTACGAAAGTGAAAAAGTTAATTATTAAAGTAACAATCAACCTTTCATAAGGAAGAGGTAAACAGAAGAAATTTGTGTATAATTATTAATGTACATTCAATATTTTTACAAATACATATTTTTAAAAAACACATTTAAAATGATTAAACCCAAGCCAACAACTTTCTTAAAAATACAAAGAGAAAATAACTCCCAGTGGCCTCAATAGCTGCAGAGGATTTCAATGTTTTCTCATGTATAAAGCAGGTGTGGAATGATTTGAAAAGCTACAGTGATGACAAAGAGAACAGTTGACTTGAGGTTAAAAGGAAGAACAAGCTTAACAGTAAAAAAAAAAATAGATAACTGCGATAACTGCATTTTTACTCATTAACTTGTAAAAGGGGTTAGCTACAGGGTATTTTTCCAGTGGGCTACATGCAGACATAAAGCTCTCTGCCAATGTCATCAAGGTACTCTCTTGCGGGCTGAGCTCTGTGTTTGCAGGATGGGGTCAGCTTCATGAATGGCACTTCAGTGCACCCAAGTGCAGACACTAACACAGCCCTCCCAGGCTGGCTGGAGAAAGGCACTCTAAGATGATAGGATGACTGAACTTCTCTGACCTCAAGGCTCACTGCCTCCCTAAGGTGTACAAGGGTGCAGACCCCTCCCGTGGCTGCCGTGACAAAAGGCAATTCTATAGAATTGCTTTCCAGTCCCCCTAGCATGGTCACTTGGTGGAAAGCCTTCAGCTCTGGGTCTCTCTGCTATGAGGACACTGCCAACTCTTCTCCTGACAGTCTACATTGTCTTTTTTTTTTTTTTGAGACGGAGTCTCACTCTGTCGCCCAGGCTGGGGTGCAGTGAGTGGTGCAATCTCAGCTCACTGTAACCTCTGCCTCCCAGGTTCAAGTGATTCTATCCTCCTGTTTTAGCCTTCTGAGTAGCTTGGACTACAGGTGTGCACCATCACGCCCAGCTAATTTCTGTATTTTTAGTGGAGAAAGGGTTTCACCACATTGGCCAGTCTGGTCTCAAACTCCTGACCTCAAGTGATCTGCCTGCCTTGGCAAAGACTACAGGCCTCACGTGACTGGCCTCCACTGTCTTTTTAATCAATACTTTAATTGGGCCAGGTCCTGTTCTAGGCTCATGGAATACACCAATAAACAGAGCAAAGATCACTGTCCCATGGAGTTTACATTCCAGCAGGTGGAGACAAACAGTAAGTAAAGTAAAGTAAATAAGCATACATAACAGTAAGTAAAGTAAATAAGCAAATTACTGAGCATGCCAAGAATAGGTAAGAAATAAAAAGATGGCAAGAGCAAGGGGTTCAGGTGTACCAGTGGCAGTCCAGGGCAGGATGGTCAGAGTGAGTGGGCTTTTCTTTCTCAGAAGGTAACATTTGAGCAAAGCCCTGGAGAAGGTATGGAAGGTGGCTCATGGATGCCTGCAAAAGTGCATCTGGAAAAAGGGGCAGTCAGTGCAAAGCGTGCCTGGGATGGCATGGGGAACCTCAGGAGGCCAGGATGTTTGGAGTGGGGTGTGTAAGGCCAGAGATACAGGCAGAGAAGGATGAGGATGAAGGGCAGATCCTGTGGGTCACTATAGGCATTATGAGGGCAATGGGAGAGAAAGACCCAGTGCAGGTTTTTAAACAGAAATGTTGTGATTTAACATTTGCTGAGAAGACCATTAGGGGTACAATGGCATTATCAGGGAGACCAGCAGTCTAGGTCAGATGATGGTGGCTCAAACCAGGCCAGTGGAAAGAAGGGTGTGAAAAGGACTTTGGAATCTGAATATATCAGGAGATCCATTTTAGATATGCAGAACCCTGAGATACCTACCAAACAACCCAGGGGAAATGTCTTGGGCAGATATTCTAGCCTGGAGGCTGGCTGCCAGGTCTGGGCTGGGTATGGCATTTCGAAGGCATCAGGATACACATGGTATTTCAAGCAACAAACCTGGCTGCGGTCACCAAGAGAGTGAATACAGATAGAGGAGAATGTCCTGGGGCCACCCTAACAATGAGAAGTTGGGGAGAACATGAAGAACCAGTAAAGAGGTCTGAGAATAACCTTCTCAGTCTTTCTTGTCTTCCATGCATAATCCTGCTTTTTGTTATTTTTATTCTAATAGATAAACATAAGGAAGCAGAAAATCCACAAGGAAGAGTATGAAGCCAACGAGAACAGCTTCTAAGTTGGTCAAGAGCCTGCTGCTGCTGAGAGGTTGAGGATCCTGGTGGCACTCAGAAGCCTCGCTTGGGTCCACCCGTAATACATGTGCCCGCTTCCCTCAAGGCCTTGGGGAGGGTGAGAGGGCCCTTCTGTCTTCAAGGGAGATCTGTTGAGAACACCGGTTACCCAGTTCCTTCCACTTGCTTCAGCTACAAGAAGTGACAGAAGCAAGCAGGGGAGAGTCTCATTATTTCCCTCTTTGGAGAGGCTCCTTTGTGAGGCTGGAAAAGCATCTCATTAGGACACAAAGAGGTCTCCACAGACTGTGTCAGGACCTAGAGTTTACTTTTCTGTGCCCTGAGTCTGAAAATACTTTTTCTAACTCATCTTACATTGATTTTTCTCATTTGAATCATTGAATTTTCCCCCAACTTTTGTTTTGTTTTCCATATATTATATGAGCCATTCTTCAGAGTGCTTAGGATTATCTGGATACCTTTGCCCTTTTCCTTATATGCTCCATTTTAAATTCTTTTGGACCAGGCTGGGAACAATGGCTCATGCTGGTAATCCCAGCACCTTGGGAGGCTGAGATGAGAGGAATGCTTGAGGCCAGAAGTTTAAGACCAGCCCGGACAATATAGTGAGAACCGATCTCTACAAAAAAGAAAAAATTAGCTGGGCATGATGGTGCATGCCTGCAGTCCCAGCTTTACTTGGGAGACTGAGGTGGGGAGGATTGCTTGAGACCAGCCCAGGAGTTTGAGGCTGTAGTGGGCTATCACTGCACCACTGTGTTCCAGCCTTGGCAACAGAGACCCTGTTTCCAAAAAAAAAACCAAAACAAACAAACAAACAAAAAGCTAAATAAATTCTTTTAGACATGGTTAACTTGCTCTGGGAAAATATTTTCTTCCCTATGCTCATGAAAATAACTCTATTCTTATCTAAAAGTTTATCACTACTAGATAGTAAACATCGTCGAGAAAAACCAAAGTTCCAGATCCTTTCCCAAAAGTTCAACCCCCACAAGGGAGAAGTTATGAATATGTTATCTGTCCTTGTTTACTACACAAGAGGCCATGGGCCTGAAAGATACTTCCCCGATCTATTCTGATAGTGTCATTCAGTCGTCCAGGGACTGATGTCTACTAGAAGTGGCCAGTCCTCACTGGGCTGGTACTTGGCAGGAGGGCCATCTTATTCCATACACATGCTCCAAGAATTTAGGATGTCTACTAAGTGGAGCTAGAATCAGCCACTACATCCCTTTAAAGCAAGCCATCGACACAAGCTTTCTTCCCTGAGAGGTTGGTGCCAATGGTTCCTCCTTACTCTGCACTCCTCCTGAAGAGTCTAAGTTTACTTCTCACAAATATCTGAGCAGATTATGTACTAGATGCTGAAGATGTGTGTATATAGGAGTGAACGAGAGACAGTGACCCTGCTCCCCTGAAGCTTGGTCTACCGACTCAGATATTAAGCAAGTAAACATATGAAAATATTCTTCAAACTGTGATGAATACCACGATGAAAAATAATACAGTTCTACCAGAGAGAAGAACAAGGAGAGACAATTTTGCTTAGCCCTTAGAATTTTCAGAGGGACAGGAGTGTCTTTTGTGTGCTAATGAATGACATGGGGAGAGGGGCCTAAAGAGCCTCAGAGGGGCTAGTCACCAGAAAACCCAACTAGGTGGTTAGAGGATTAGACCTTTCAGCCCCAACCTCCAGAAAGGGGAAAGGGGCTGGAGATGAATTCAGTCACAATAGAAAGTGATTTCATCTATCATGCCTATGTAATGAAACCTCAATAAAAAATTCAGAATGATGAGGCTTGGGGAGCTTCTGGGATGGTGAACACAGCCATGTGCAGGCAGAAGCCTTGTCCAGAGAGGGCATGAAAGAGCTGTGCTCACCCACCCCAGGCCTTGTCCTACTCATGTCTTCCATTTGGCGGTTCCTGAGTTGTACTCTGTATAATAAAACTGTAATTCTACATGTAGTGCTCTCCTGAGTTCTGTGAGCTATTCTAACAAATTGTCAAATCTTGGAGTGAGCAGTCATTGGAAGCCCGGAATTTGTAGTTGGCCCAACAGCAGTGAGGTAGCTTGGGAACCCATTTGTGCTTGGTGTCTGAAGTGGAAGCAGTCTTGTGGGACTGAGCCCCTAACCTGCAGGATTTGCTCCAACTATGGGTAGTGATGGAATGGAAATGAATTGTAGGACATTGAGTTGGTGTCGGAGAATTGGAGAATTTGTTGTCTGGAAAAATCAAGGCCTGAAAGTATACAGAATGAAGGGTAGTGAGAAGAGTGTTCCAGAAGATGGGATAAGCATGTACAAATGCTCAGTGTAGGGAAAGAGCTTGTGCTTTTGAGGACATAGGAAATGGCCCTGGTAGCGGAAATGTGGAAGAGAAGAGTGCAAGCTGAATGTGAAGAAGTAAGAGAGGCTAGTTCACCCAGGACGCTTAATTTTATTTTAGATACAACAGGAAGCCACAGGACATGAGGTGAGGGGCTAGACACATGATCTTAAAAGTGTTCTCTGGACTTTCTGTGGATTCTGGAGGGGCCAAAGTCAACTGAAAAGGTCCAGGTGAGACTGTGATGCTAGGGATGGTGGGGTGGGGAGTGGAGGTGGAGAGTGCACTAACGGCTATAGCTCTAGGGCATTGGTAAAGGGAGTCCTGCTGAATGAAAGCGAGAGAAGTGGCTTGGAACCGGCAGTGCCTTGGAACCGGCAGTGCCATGCTGCCACTTAGTGAGGTGAGGAACACTGGTGAGGAAGGATGGAACTGGTTACTTCTGGGCATGTCATGCTGCAGCTGGGAAAGGCAGAGTCCAACCACAGAATACAGAGTGAGAAGATGGCCATGGTCAAGCTCTGGGAAAAAAATCAACAGCGAGAGGCTGAATAGAAAAGGTCACACAGTAGGGAGGCTGCTTAGCGGTAGGGCAGCATGGGTCACAGACGGCTGAAAGAGTCTTATTCATGAGGTGGCCAGTTGGTTGATACCACGGAGAAGTCAAGAAGAGGAGAACTAAAAAGTATCCTTTGGATCTAGCAAAACAGTGTCCTGCTTAATCTGTGGAGTTACATCCCCAGCCCCCCAGTGGATGCCTGAAATCATGGATAGTACTGAACCTTACGTATACTACGATTTTTAGATCTGATAACCAAGACACTAGTGGACGGGTAGCATAGGGGTGTGGATACACTGGACCAAGGGATGATTCCTATCCCAGGAGGGATGAAGTGGGATGGCACGACATTTCAACATACTACTCAGAATGGAGTGCAACTTAAAACTTATCAATTATTTCTGGGATTTTCCACTTAATGTTTTTGGACCATCATTGATCCTGAATAACTGAAACTGTGGAAAGTGAAACCACAGATAAGAGAGTTATATATGCTAGTCACTCTCAACAAAAAACTCAGATGGGGCATAGAGATGGCAGTCTGACTGGAGAGGGCTGAAAAGAAAAACAGATGTTCCAAGTGCAGAAAGGGAGAGAGTGGGTTCTGGAAGCTGCCAGAGTGTTCACGGGGAGCTGCATTCTGAGTGGTCATGCCAGACAGTGTCTTCCCTTCTTTTGCCTGAGCAGAGTGGTAGAGGCCAGCAGCTAAGTCAGTGAGCGCTGGCCCTGGGCTGAGGAGGCCAAGCAGGATCAGGGCTCTCATTCAGCACAACCCACCTGGCAGCACACGCTGCCCCTGCTCCACACTCACTGCAGGTTGAGGCAAACAGAAACAGTACACACGAGCAAACATGGACTCCTCAACACGACCAAACATCAGACATTTTGAGAAAAACCAACATCATGCAAGAGAGGTGTCAAGCAACAACAAATATGAAAAACAGTTACTCATAGCAAAAAATAAGACTCCAAAAGCAAATAAAATTACTAGTCTTACAAAGGAATATGAAAGGAAATTTCAATCATAAAAACAAAACAGGTTGTTAGAAAAAATATATTAGAATTAAAATGTAAAATAAAATGACTCATGGCATGGACTCCAAGAAATGGATCTAACTTTGGAGTAAATTAATGAGCTTGAAAGTATCGCTGAGGAGCTCACCTAGAGTGCAGAGCAAAAGCAAAACGAGAAAGTAAGTGAGAGTCTGGTTAAGAAATATGGAGGATAGATGCAGAATCTCCCTCATTCATCTAACAGGAAATTCTAGAACAAGCAAATAGAATTAAAGAAGACGAAACAATCAAAGAAATACAAGGTAATGAGGTTGCAAAACTGCAGAAAGACTCCAGTCTTCACACTGAAGGGCTCCCCACAAGTATTAAATTCTTTCTAAGAACTTCTCTAAGAGAATTACTCCAGGACATAGTTCTGCACAACAAAAACACCCAAAGAAGAGGAAGACATGAAACACATAAAAGTTGTGCAAAAATAGAGAGATCCAAGATGGCTGATCATTAGCAGCTCAGGATTGCAGCTCCCAGTAAAAGCGCAGAGAGCCAGTGGACGCCACACTTACCGATAAATTTTTGCTGCCCACGGACCAGGACATTCCCAGTGGAGGAGCCCCATGGGTCACCAGCGTGACCCTTTCGGCTGGCGCAGCTTTTTTGCCGGCGTCTCGGCTCGGCGGCTCTTGGTGCGGAGTAAACGGGACTGAGTCTCCTTTTGGATGATGTTTGGCGCTCTGGGAAGTCAGAGCAGTCCATCCAGCTGACTGAAAAAGGGCCTGAGAAGGCAGACCGGAGACCCCCGGGCAGAAAAGCACCACGAATTTCAGCGCTGCTGTCTTAGCTAGCGTTGCGAGTCGCACAGTGAAAAGTACATAGATTCCGGAGCT